>JAMJFZ010001203.1:9562500-9815000 GCA_026225945.1 Cricetomys ansorgei
TTTTACGCTATTGTATTTATTACTATTATTATTATTATTAATTATTGAAGTGAAAGTTTGCTGAAGACTAGCTTAGTCACTGGTCTATTGCTGTGAAGAGACACCATGACCAGAACTCTTACGAGAGAGCACTTAAGTGGGGCTTGCTTACAGCTTCAGAGGTTTAGTTTGTGAAGCTGTTCTGTTCCCTCCCTTCTCCTTTGTTGTGCTCTGTTTGCCTTTCTAAACAATATTAAAGGATTTTTGTGTTGGGGGGGAGCAGGATCTTACGTAGCCTAGACTAGCCCCAAACTCTTTGAGTGCCTCCTGTTTCAGGCTCTCAGTTGTTGAGATGTCAGACATGCACCGGTGCAACCTAAGAACACATCCTACTTTTAATTTTGCCAATGGTTACCTCATTTAAAAAAAAATCATCCTCAGATATACTTTATTCAACATCTCAGAAACAAGAGTGAAGAGCACCTTTCCCCGGCTGCTCAGGCTAACCTCAGACTCACGGTGTAAATAAGGATTATATTACAGGTGTGGACTGCCATGCCTTGAAATAAGAGTATCTTTTTCTAAACTTGTTTATTTATTTACTTATTGTGTGTAGAAGGAGTGTGCCTGTAGGGAGATCAGAAGAGGCCTTGTTGAGGTTGGTTCTCTCTTTCTACCATGTGGGTTCCAGGGGCAGAACTTAGGACAGGCTCAGTGGTAAGTGCTTGTATCTGATGCGCCATCTTGGGGGCCCCAAGTGCACCCTCTTAACTGTTTATTTTTTAAGGCACTGAGGGAACTCTTTAGGCCTCAACTTCTATTCAATTTGTATCAGCACAGTTTAGCAACTAACTCTCAGCTAGATTATTATCATATTATTAAGTCATGGTTAGTGTATTAATAATTACTTGAAATACTGAAGTCATTACATTTTTGTTTTTGTGTTACATACATTTTTTTTCCTTTTGGGAGATTTAACAGTTTATTATGAATTTGTGTCACTTTAAAAACAGTCCATCCATCATGGACGAGAGAGCAGAACTGAGTCTTTGTCCAAAGGGAGAATGTGGGAAGGCCTTTCATCAGAATGTACAGAAGACGCAGATAGGTAGGGGACCTCGACGTTGAGAAAGCCTTTCCGTACCACATCTTAAGAAGGGCTTATACCAGTGTGAAAGAATGAGAGACTTTGGAGCACTCAGCCCTGATGGGGATGTCTTTACCATACCCTTCCCTTCAAAGCTCAGGGATCTTTGTAGAAGGGGGGAACAGAAAGATTGCAAGACCCAAGATGGTGAACGACTTCAAGGAAACAGTCTTCCATGGGGCTGACGCACTCAGGAACTCACAAAGACTGCAACAATGTGCACAGGACCTGCACCGGTTCAAGCCAGATAAAATCCCAGAAAGGACATAAAGTTGGGTGGACAGAGAGAGGTGGGGAGAACCTGGGAGGAGTTGGGGGAGGAAGAGGGATGCAGTTAAAATACAGTGTATGGAACTCTTAAAAGATAGAAATAAATAAAAGAAGAGGTCATGGTGCAGACCTGATCCCTCAGGTTCACCCCTCTCCTCCCTCCACCCCAATATCCAAAATCCTGTGCACTTCCTTGCAACAGAACTGGAGAGCGCATAATGGCTAAAACCTCGGGAGAAGTGGATATAAGAAAGCTTTGTCACGGGACAGGAAATTCCAATATGGAAAGGAGAAGGAAAGGGCAGAGCTTGGGGCCAGGAGGAAGAACCCACAGAGGTTCCATGAAATCTTTAGTTGTCTTTGACAAGATGGGCATGTGGGGAGCCACCCTCAAAGGGATAGCCTCATCCCACAGCCACGCCCCAGAATTGCCAAGGAGGTGACAAATAGGCCTTCAACTTGGTTTTCGAATTCTTTTTGCTAACGCGCAGCACTGGACTGCAGCAGAGCACTGATTCTCAGCTTCGGCTGCAACAAGAATCAGCTAGGGAGATGCACAAAACAAACGGACCCCCTCGGCCACCATTCTAATTGCTTCCGATTTCCCAAGTGGCTTTCCGGTGAAGCCATAGTTGAGCAGCAGGGATGAGACATTTGGGGAAGAGCACTCAGTGATCAGTTCGCTCCGTGTGAACGCCTGGCCAGCACTCAGGACGGGCGTGTGAACAAACTAAACCGCTTCCTTACACGAGGGAGGGTGAGAAGCGAGACCGAACACTTCTCCAAACGTAGCTTCTGAGAAGGCCGGTGGCGAGCTCACATCTGCAAGTGGGTGTAGGTCTGCTCCTTCCAAGCCTTCCACCAGCTCCGAGACCCTTGCTTGTCGTCTGTTAAGTGCTACTGCGCACAGCTTATAAATGAACTCTGAAGACAGCGGTGTCTCCTGTTCCTTCGCCTTCTGGAGTGTTGGCTTAACAGTGTGTAAACAGAGCAGCTGAGATTCTATCTAGACTCAGAAGAAATCCCTGTCGACTGCTCCTCTGAGCACTCGTACTTGAATGCCGGTAACATCAAAGTTTGCGGAGGCCAACTCGACAGTGGTTGCTGTGCTCATCAAGCTGCTTCACCAACTTAACTCTTAAATAATTGAGGCTGCAGAATGCCAGAAGGACTCTCTAAAGGGCCTTAAATATGCATTAAAGCTATCAAAGGACTTGCATGCAAGCTACATATATAACTCCCTCAAATTGATAAGAAAAGTAACATAAGACAAAAAAAAAAAGGCAAAAATTCTAAACACACAGTTCACAGAAAAATAACCATCCCCCAATAAGGACTGAGGAGATAGCTTAGCAATTGAGAGCACTTGCTGCTCTTGAGGTTACCCGAGTTCACTTTCCAGAACCCACATGGCCACTCACAACCAGTTCTAGGGGGTCCAATTCCTGCTTCTGGCCTCCACGGGCACCAGTCACGCACATGGCATATATATATATATATATATATATATATAGATAGATAGATAGATAGATAGATAGATATATAGATATATAGATATATAGATATAGATATAGATATATAGATATATATAGATATAGATAGATAGATACACACACACACACAAGCAGGCAAAATGCTCATGCACATGACTTAAATATATCTTCTTAAAGCACACTCAAATAGTAGACTAATGGAGACCCCACTGCACTGGTCATCTAGGAGATGAAAATTTCAACTCAGTAAGAACACTAAGATAAAACACGCAGCCCCGAGGGTCAGCAGCAGCATCTCAATCTCACAGCACGGAGAGAAATGCAGATTTGTACAACCACCTGGCAAACGACTGAAAAGCTGATCGTGCCCATGATGACCCAGCAATCTGCACCCATGACACAGCACCTTCATCCCTATTACCAAACAAACCCACTCCTGAGGATGTCCCCGAGGGAGAGCTTTGTCTGCACGTGAGTAGGAATAGTTAGACTAGTTGAGTGTGGTCCCAGCACAGAGGCAGATGGACATCCTGATTTAATAGCAAATTCCAGGCACTTTAAAAGTACTCTATTGAGAATAAGCCAAATCTAAAAATTGACCCAAGGAAGACCGATGAGTATGTGCTATACATTCAGTGGCTATTACCAACCATGACAAAGGGCAGTCTATAAACTCACATAGCAGTGTAGATAAGTCAGAACGAGTGGAAGCAGACAGCCTACAAAAGACTACATATTTACAATTTTAGTACATCTATTATAAAAGTCAAACTAGGCAAGACAAGTCTATTGAATTATTAGAAGTCAGAAAGTGTTTCTTCTTGGGGAATGTTTGGAGAAGAAGACAAACAGGTCACTGAGCTTGGTAGCATGCAATCTCTAGCCATAGAGTGATTTTACAAATGGACTTTTGTGCTAAATAAGTTATATTCTCATGGCTAATATTCTCCACATAGTATTTTATAATAAAGTTTATTCTAATAAGGTTAAGATAGCTCTGTTCCATTATTGGGAACAACATACAGAGCTAATTTGATTTTGTTTCGGGTGTAAGAGGAGAGGGATTTACTTAATTAGTGAAACGTGCCTCCATGCTGCCAGTACTGGAGTTGTTTTTGATTTAACAGAGTCTTGTTCGTATTAATTATCAGTGAATCCTGACGACTCTGTAAAGTAGGTTCTAGGGCAGTGGTTAACATCTGAGATGATGTTAGGACTGGGTGGGTAGAACAGCCTGCTGAGGTCGTGTGTGGACTGAAGGAGATGAGAGAGGGCCATTACCTTAATCCCAGACTCAGTAAGAACCTCTCCAAGATCTTAAAATGTTGAAGAATTCTTATTTACTCGAGTTATAGTCATCAGTGTTCATAATATCCACACGAAAATAGGGAGAAAGGTAATCTAGTTGTCTGCCTCCATTCATCCTCAGGAGAAAGGCTCCAACGTGCATCGTGCAGCCTCCAGAGAGCACCCCGATGTTATTATGAAAAAGTAAAATACCCAGGTATTATCATGAAAACCCTTTTGGCTTCACAGAGTCCAAGAGTTCTACCCCTTAGGAGCCACTGCGTACGTGATCCTATCTCTCGGAGAGTGAGGCAGAGAGAGTTTCTCATACCCACAGTCTGGATGTCCCAGTACACGGTTCAGCCCAGATTTTAAGAGTTCTGGATCTACTCGGGAACGAACAGTTGAATTCTGTCACCATGATCTGCTTTCACGGCAGCCTTGGCAAAAAGCATTTCATCCCTCTGAGCTCTGCCCTTCGACTAAACAACAAGGAAATCTCTAGTACCCATCATGGAGCAGAAACTGAATAAGCCCCCAGGGGTGCCTGTGTGTCTGTGTGTCTGTGCACTCTAGTGCAGAATGCACAAAGCCGGACAATGCTGAAGGAAAGGCATGCTGCTTGTCTTGGCAATGTAGCGACATTGAACGATTCCAATTCATCTGCCTGGGACGCATCCAGTCGTGTGCCTGGCCCTGAAAGGTAATGGCTGAAAAGTTATTCTTTTCGTCCTCTTACCTTTGCTGAAATTCATCCAACACTCTCACTAGAAAAGCTAAACCACCATCTCGATGGCAGGAGCCCAGCATCTCAAGGACTATAACTGAGTTCTATAAGTAAGTGTACTTTACCTTTTTAAGAACCATCTCGACATGTTCTAAGCATAGACAGAAAGGCACATGTACACACACACAGGTAACATGTGAGATCAGGAGATCATGAACTAATGGTCAGGGGAAATCCACTTCTGTAAACCACAGACTTTGCCAGTAAAGGGCAGGTAGTAGACTTCATAACCTTCATCCCATATTTCCTGTTGCAATTAACTCTTCCATGTTGTATAAACGTAAACACTTTCATCTTGTTCTTGTTTGTTTGTTTGGTTTCTGTTTTGTTTTGTTTTGTTTCTGTTTTTCCAGACAGAGTTTCTCTGTTGTAACTCTGGCTGTCCTGGAACTCGTTCTGTAGACCAGGTTGGCCTTGAACTCACAGAGATCTGCCTGCCTCTGCCTCCCGAGTGCTGGGACAAAGGCGTGTGCCACCACTGCCTAGCTTTCAGCTTGCTCTTATAAGCCCTTCTCTACCATGACCCATGGTAGGCTGCATTTCTCCCACAGGCCTTTGTTTGTCTACCCCTGATTTAGAGGGGAAAGCCAAAAATTAAAATAAGGGTCTACCTCTAGCTCCCCTAGGTTTAAGTTTTCATTACCCTAAGTCAAATAAATCCAAACCAATTGGAGGCCCAGGTGCTAGAGAGCTTTCCCTGGAGCCCTGGGCCGATTGAGGCCATGGGTCCCTGCGGCCCACTTGCATGGCAAGCCTGCAAGGCTGAAGTGTACCTTCCATCTGTCTTCAGGCTCTGTTACCGCTGTGCCCTTCCCGTCAGTAAAACTTGGGCTGTCAGCGTTTCCATTATGAAGGCTGCCTCACAGAAGGTTATAAATCTGCCTAGGACAGACAGAAGCTCAGCAGAGAAGCTCGTAGACCAAGACCTTTCTCAAGGATGAGCCAGCTGGCTTGAAAAAAATCAAGTTCTCACTGAAAGGTAGGCCTCAGAGTTATTCCTCTATAGTCCCAGTCATTTTCCTTTTCTGAAAAGACTCCTCCACATTTTAATTGAGGAAATATTTACTGAGCTCCTATCCTAGGTGGATTCTGTTGGTTTATCTTTCCCATTGTTCTTAAGAGGACTGCTTCTCTCTCACCTCCTAGTGAGTCAGTCACTCCAGGGCCTAGCCTGCTCCCCATAGGCACAGAGGTCCGCAAATTAGAACAGTCCAGGACTTCCCTTCTCTAAGGCTTCTCTGGTTACAGAGCAGGAGGCTCCCTCTCTCTCATCTTGTTGCTCTTTACAAACTGAGTATAGGCCTGGAGCTTTAGCATGTGGTGACCTTCCAGGACCTGTGGGACACTGTTGGTAACATCCTGAAGCCAAATGGCAATCCAGGGCTCTGAGGGTCTGAGGATGCAGCTTTAGCTTTGAAAGTCATTGGTGAGCTTCAAAGAAAAATCGGAATGAGCTTCAGGGTCCTGCTGTTCCCTGGGATATGAAAAGAAACAGTTGGGAAATAAATGCATCCAACAGCTGCTCCTAAATTAATCCAGTGGACATGGACTTATTCCCACGTTCATCCGGAGCTGTGTTCTAGGGGCAGAAATGAGAGGAGAGCTGGGTCGTGTTGATGACACAGAAACCCAGAGAGCTTGTGACAGCACTTCCTGGCCCCTTCATATTTAGTACTATATGATAAACCTTCACAGCCCTTCCTGGAAATACCCAGGAGACCCCTGCGCCAACGGTGTCACTTCTGCCTTCGGTTTCCTCTTCCATCCAGGACTTCAGGAGCCCGGATAAAGTCTGTTTGTGGTCTATCGACTTTGCATTTGTCAATATCACATTGCTGTCAATATCACAACAACTGTGCTTTGAACTTCTTATAAACGACAGTTGGTCTCACACCCCACAAGTCTTCTGACTACAGAGCCCTGTGTCTGTTGTTGAAACCTCATTGCGCTCATTCTGCCTATTTGCTGTAACGAAAGCCAGACCAAGGAGGACTTCTTGTGGTGGTGGTCACGTTGTGAAAGCTGGGCAAGATGGTGGCAGTTCACACGCATGTTGTGCACTAGTTAATTTAAGTTAAACTCCTAAGACAAGGGGTACAAAAATGTTAAGCGGCACAGACAAAATCGAACCTTGTTTTGCCTACACCAGACCTTCCAAAGCAGGCGTTCCAGAATGGCCAAGACGTATTTCCCTGCAGTGACTCGGTTTATAGACTTCTCCCACCGTGGCTATGGAATTCGCTCGCTCTTACCACCTTCTAACTCTCCACCCGCCTAAGTCTACCTCTCAAAGGAAAACCACTGTAGAGAGGGGCCTCATATTCTTAAAAGATTCCATCCCAGCTGGGCAGTGGTACCAGGTGCACGCCCTTAATCCCAGCACTTGGGAAGCAGAGGCAGGCAGATCTCTGTGAGTTCAAGGCCAGCCTGGTCTACAGAGTGAGTTCCAGGACAGCCAGAGTTACAACAGAGAAACCCTGTCTCAGGAAAAAAAAGAAAAAGAAAAAGAAAAAAAGAAAGAAAGAAAAAGAAAGAAAGAAAAAGAAAGAAAGAAAGAAAGAAAGAAAGAAAGAAAGAAAGAAAGAAAGAAAGAAAGAAAGGAGAGAAAAGGAAAGGAAAGGAAGGAAAAAGAAAAGGAAAGGAAAAAGAAAAAAGATTCCATCCCAATGCAAGACGCCTCGCATAGCATGCTTAGGACCCATGCGCGTACTAAGAAATGTGATCTGCCCATATTCCTCACCCAAATCCAATTACTATATAAGGAAAGAGTGGACGTAGACTGATAGCTAAGGGATCTATTCTTAGCTTATCAGCCTCTGTTACAAACACTCCAGGAGATAAATAACAGACACGAGCCTTTGAGTGTTCTATATCCCCTGTCTTCATTAGCCAGCCTTTTGGCTCAAGATACTTTCTTCCCCGTGAGTCCCACGGAGTCCCCTTATTCCACCTTCTCTCTTGTGTTTCCAAGACAGTAAAAACTCAATAAGCCCTCCATCGTGACATTGGTCATATCCTTTAGCATTTTGCAAACTAAGCCGCGGATGTCTAAGGTATTCGTTACCCCTACAAACAAAACATAATCTCGAAGGCAGTCCCGATATTACAGGACTATGCCTGGAAAAAATTCTTAGCATATAACTCTTTGAAAACTATTTTCCCATGCCTTATCTCTTTTAGCATATTGCAAACTGCTACTTCCAATTCTCATTGACAGTCTTCTGCGGTCCTCTGAACCCCAGAACCAAGCACCAAAAACGTCTTTTACTGGAAGAATTGTATTGTGTCCCTAAGTTACCCTAACCTGGAGGAAAAAGCAAACAAACACTATCTGGTTGTTTAGTAAACACATATTAAGAGTCTATTGGGTGCTCAACAATGTGGAAGCTGCTGGGAATTTGGGATAAAAGAATGCAGCCTCAGATATTTATCATCTGACCGGGAGACATCAGGAACAGGTGTTTACAGCCCCTCCCTCTCATGAACCACTGAAGTGCTCTACAGGATGAGAAAACAGGAGGCTCTCGGCTCCACAGCTCCACCGGAAGGTATCAGGAAAGTGTGCCTTGCCAGCGGTCCTTGAGTTCCCAGTCTGTAATCAGGGCTGTGACCGGCAGGCGAAGGCTACAGAAGAAATAAAATGTTCTGTCCTTGTCCTTGACGAGCTTCTCAAACCCATCCACAGGGCGTTGGTGTTCTCCACAGCTATAAAGACTGCGGTAACTCGGGACAAGGGGACGTATTGCTATTAAAGGTGAGGGAAGCCTTCAAGGGAAGGTGAAGCCTCGGGTTGGGACTTGAAATCCTGTTTTCATTGAAATGGGTGTTGCCTAATGTCCAAATAGCTAGCTTTACAACCAAAAGATAGGAGCAGAGATAGGGCAATGAAGAATATAGCTATGGCATGCCATACACACAGACACACACACACACACGCACACACGCACACACACACATGCACACACACACACACATACACACATGCACACACACATACGCACACACACACACACATACACCCACACACACGCACACACACACATACACACACACACACACACACACACATACATACAACACACACACACACACACACGCACACACATACACGCACACACACACACATACACACACACACATACATACGCACGCACACACACACACACACATACACACACACACACACACATACACACACACATACATATACATATATATATATATTTCTGAAGTGAAAGGAGTTAGACAACAGTGGAAGATGTTGCAGGAGAGGATTTACAAAGGGCTCCTAGGATGGCTGTAGGAAGGATGTGAGAAATGCTACATGTCAGCAGTAGGAGAGGCTAGATGAGTGAAGGTCTGTAGGAGAGCTGTAGGAGATGCATAGAAGGTCTGTAGAAGGATTACAGAAGAGGCTCTAATGGAGTCTCAGGGGAGACATAGAAGAGGCTATAGATTCTATATAGAGTATAGAGCGATGGTTCTCAACCTGTGGCTCACGACCCCTTTGGGGATTGAACAACCCTTTCACAGGGGTTGCCTAAGACAGTCTACATGTCAGATATTCACGTTACAATTCATAATGGCAGCAAAATCACAGTTAGAAAGTAGTAATTTCGTGGTTGGGGGGTCACCACAACATGAGGAACTATTTTAAAGGGTTGCAGCATTAGGAAGGTTGAGAACCACTGGTATAGAAGGTCTTTAGGGAAGGCAGGGGGAGGGGCCATGGCAGAGTCCGTAGAAGACGCTGTAAGAGGTTCTGGAGGAAAGGATGTTGGAGGGTTTGTAAGAGAAGCTGGGGTATTAGTTCAGAAGAGGCTTGGGAGACACTGTAAGAGGCTGTAGGAAAGCTTATCAACACTTTGAGCAAAGTCGCTGGATGAAAATGAGCTCACAGAAAACAGAAGTCCTCCTATATACAAATTACAAACAGACTGGGGGGGGGGGCATCAGTGAAACAACACCTTTCACAATAGCCTTAAATAATATATTAAAAAAACCTTGGGTTAACTCCAACCAAGCAAGTGAGAGACCTGTATGATAAAACAACAGGTCATTGAAGAAAGAAACTGAAGGTCTCCAAAGATGGAAAGAGCTCCTCTGCTCATGAATCAGTACGGTTAATATAGTGAAGATGGCCATCCTACCACAGGTAATCTACAAATTCAATGCAATCCCCATCAAAATCCCAACACGATTCTTCACAGATCTTAAAAGGACAATTTTCAGCTTCATATGGGGAAGAAGAAAAAAACAAGATACATAAAGCAACCCTGAATAGTAAAAGAATTGTACATACAAAAGACTAACTTTCCCTCTTTTTATTCTTTGCATTATCCATAGCACACCTGGGTAGTAAACACAGCCCCAGACATCCTCCAGCAAAGAGGCAAACGGGCAGATGCTCAGGCCGTACTCGGCACGCACACCAGGTGCCTGAAAACTCACTCATCTCCAAGTGACATTGTCACAGGCCTCCGTCTGGAAGACATCGTAACTGGGGCTCCTAAGCACGTAAGCTCTGGTGTGACTAACTGATGTCAGAACTGGTTTTTCTCTGGCCCTCTAGGTCTAGGATGTGTATTTCTATATTGATTCACACCTTAAATAAACAGCAGGGACTTGGTTGCGGTGTCTGAACCAGCTTCCGCTGGATGCCGCCTGGCAGAGGGTGAGCAGCGGGCTGCGCACCACAGGCATCGAGAGGGTCAGGGAACCGCTCCCTTCCCGGGGCCGTGTCGTAGGTCACGGCAGTGTGTTTCTCCATCTAGCTTTTATCTCCTTGGATCTCCAATGTCTTTTTTAAAGTAAGAATCATTGCACATTCTTGTTTGAAAACTGGGATACGAGTCCAGTGAATCGAAGGATATTGATGTGATTTAGCCCTAAACTTCTCTTAAGGGAAAACATATAAATCCAGAGCTATCTTCAGATAGCTAAAGACTGCTTCTTCCGAGTTTAGTAAATCCTGCTGGGTGTACTCTGAGCTTGGCTCATGCTGGAGAATTTCCTCTGGTAGATGAAGTCAAGAAAAGCTAGATACTGTCACTTCAAACTTTTAAAACAGCATTAGACCCAGAATTCACTTTCTGTAGAGATAAAAACAGTGTACTGGGTACAGAAATAAATTCCAGGAAAGAAACTGTGATATCAAATTTATTTAAATTACTTTTAGCCTCAGTGTTGATGACCTTTCGGTGTTAATAAACTTATGATTTAATACTGTTTATTATCGAATTATGCAGCTTCACATCCTGGCTGTATATTCCTGTCATTTGATACAGAGGATATTTTGGAAAACAATCCTTTGAATCCATACGGTTAAATGTAACGAAGGAGACACGGGACAGGATGTTTCCAGCACTTCCCCACGTGCCGTGGTCGTCAGAGAGGAGAGTCCTGAGACTAAGTCAGTTCTTGTCAGGTAAGTGCCCCGGTGTGCCCCGAGCCTTCACGGCACAATGAGGCACAGGAAAGTCCTAGGGTGGACGCTAGAGGTGAGCTCTGGGCTGCAGCAGAGAGTGACCCACCCGGACAACGATAAAAGCGCCAACACACACAGGTGCGGGAGAGCATGAAGTCTCAGCCTCACCTGTCAGTCAGGGAAAGACCACGTTGAAGACAGTTCCTGCAGCGTTGTCTCCTCTCACTGGGCTCTGCTACCCGTTGTCGCTCATGCTGGGTGCTGTCTCCCTAGAATCGAAATACGATTGAACGTGATGTGTGTTGGTGCTTGTCAAGCCCAAGTTCCGTTGGGTTTTGCTGTGTAACTGCCATATTACAAGACTACAGGTCACACACGGGACCCTCATCAAGGATGGCGGCATGTTGGCCCACGTGGTGCCTGAGCCTCCATCCAGAAGCCTTTTGGGCTCCTGCACACGACTTTGGGCAATGTTCAGACAGAGTGAAGCATACAAGGTCACAGGAAATCGCAGTTGCTCACTTAACCACATTCTATTTGTGGAAGTCCCAAACTCAGTCCAAGTTCGAGATTCGGGGGAACAGATTTACCCCTTTATAGGAGAAGCTACAGAGTCATTGCAAAGCGAGCGGATATCTGCAGAGGAGGGCAGCTATTGTTGTAGTCTGGCATGAAAGTAAGTACCCCTCCCAAGTGAAAATGTTCTTTCTTTACAGTGCAGTTTGGAATGAGGAGAAGGGTCCTTTCCAACGCCAAAGGGTCTTCACAAATCAAAGCGCCTTGGTCAATAAAGCCAGCCAGGCTCAGACTGCGTCTCGGAGTTCAGATGCCAGTCGTTCCTACCCCATCACACTGAGTTCACGCCAGGGAAGGAGAGTTTGGAGGGCAGCTTTTGTTGAACAGTAATTTAGGCAGTCTTTGGCCCAGAATGCATCTACTGAGCTGGAAGATTCCGTAGCTACAAAAATAAAACGTTTGACGGACAAATGAATGCTTGGCTCCTTCTAATCCAGGGGCTGGAAAACAGGAGAGCTGTCAGGAAAGGTCAGCGAGGGAACACGTACCCCACAGAGTCCATGCCAAGCGCCGCCAGCTCCCAGTCAAGTTCGGAGCCCCCGGTGTGAGAGGACAAGGCAAAAGGGCAGAGCCCAGGACAGGAGGAAGCGGAATGCCTCGGAGAACAGAAACAGTGGCAGAAACCTGGGTGGCCAAAACCGAAATGCCCAAGCTAAAGCTTGCTTCAAAAGCAAAGTTAAAAAGACTAGACTTTCTAAACAGTGAATTACTGGCCTGCACTTTGATTTCCCAATAGCATGTCAACAGCGTCTGAATATGCAGCAACAAAAATAAGCAGCTCCTTTACGCTTAAGGAGACAGTCCCAAGCTGTGCACTGGCCGCTCCTCTTCTTTCCCCTTCACTTTCTTCAGACTTTGTCAGGTAACCAGAGAGTCACAGAAATACACTAATGGGAGACGAGTATACCAGGACCTCCACGCACACAACCATGAGCATCTACTACACACAGGGGGTAGTGTCACAGGTCCCTTTAATCAATTAAAAACCATTAGGTATAGAATGGAAAACTAACTACACAGGGATCCCAATCTTAATGTTCTGTCATCTCACCTTTTCTGGTGACCTTGAATCCCACTTGCTTACTAGGGCTTCTGAGAACCAAGAGGCCAAGAGAAAGGCCTTTGGGTTCTGGGTACCCATCACCACAGGGTGGGTGGAGCTGCCAAGTTGACATCCCAAATTAATAACAGACACTGGGCCCTGTTCTGCCAATGGCTCTCTCTAACTCCACCTTTCTAAGAGGGGATCCGGTCATACCGTTTCTCCACTCATTTCCAACACGCTTAACTGTTGAATAGCTGTCAGATAGTGGGTATCACCGAGTCCACGACAAACCAGTAGATAGTCTCAGTCCGCATGGAACTCATGACCCAGGGTCACAGACCAGCGCTGGGCTGGGAGGAAGCCAGGAGGGTGTCGAAGGAAAGTCTGAGGTTTCAGTGACCACTTCCCTCTCCTCCCTTACCTCTCAGGCTTTCTCTCCCTTCACAAGCCATAAAGCCCAGTACTTTATAATTGCAGTTTTTGATCCTGTATTAATGATACAAACAGAACCTGCATGAGCCACCACTTCTCACATATGACCCTTTCTTCTATAATTAAAGGATTGGAAACCAAGAGAGAACTGCTCTCCAAAATCAAGAGAATGTTGACCATCAGAGACTGGTCCCTTACCCCTCCAGTAAGGTATGGAACAACCCACAAAAAGGCTGTCCGAGGTGCCAACGGAAACCCATCCTTTTTCTGAAGCTCCATGTCTTCCTCGGGTTTTGTTCGTGTGTTAAATCGAGAGGCAGCGAGGCAGGCTCTCCAGAACGCAAAGCTGTGGCTTCCTTGAGATGGATTTACTAGAAATGGCCCCAGAGAGCAGTAACTATGGAGTAAGAAGGGTGAGGAAAGTGCACTGATGGGCTGGTTAGTTCTGCAGGCAGCGTGAGCTCACCCTTGATAAAGGACCCCTGAGGAGCTGGAGGGGTCTGTATGGGTTGGAAGTCAGGCTCATCTAACCTAAAGGGAGAGGCATGAGATGTGTATACACTGACTCCCGTCAAGTCCTTCAGTGGTCCGTAACCTACCAGTTCAAGATTAGATATGTATGTGGTGATCATCTTTTTTATATTTGTAAAGAGCCCTTTACTGCAGCAAGGCAGAGATACACCATCCTGGATGGCCTACACTGGGTGAGGGATACTGGTATCTGTCCAGTTTGTGTGCACCAAGACGACACAGCCAACAAGATGCTGCTGGGTGTATCAGAAGCGTCTGATGGAAGTCCCATTAGTGTCTTCTAAAAGGGAGTGCAGATGCTATCTAGTACAAGATGTTTCTCCGTACAGAGTTTCACAAGCAACCCATCTCACTGAGACTTCTAATCTACCTCTGTCAGCTAGAATGGATTAATCAGGACATCATCATTTGTATTGGCAAGACAGCCTACATCTTCTGACTCCAGAAAGCCAAACAGGATCTTATTTTAATTTTGATCTTCAAATTACTCCTGATCCATAAACATCTGGCCTTCATAATGATCCAGAGGAAAAAAGCCATCACTAGCTAATATTTTTCCTACCCTCCAATCCATCAATTGAACTAGAGATAATTATCAGGTGGCAGCTTATCCTAAAATAACCCCAGTATAACCCAGATGGCAATTCTAGCAATAGAATGCTTAGTTATCCTTCAAGCCAAAATCCCCCGTGGAAATCAGCTTCCAGAGGTGCCACGTGGCCATGCTCCCATCTACAGATAAGCTTGATTTTCCCTACTCGGAACCAGGCTACTCAGTGCAGGCAGCACAGCCAATTGCTTCGGTCACTGTTCTCATCCTAGAATTCTGAGAGAATCCTGCAACTTTTA
Organism: Cricetomys ansorgei; assembly: GCA_026225945.1. Classification (NCBI taxonomy): domain Eukaryota; kingdom Metazoa; phylum Chordata; class Mammalia; order Rodentia; family Nesomyidae; genus Cricetomys; species Cricetomys ansorgei. The sequence continues at coordinate 9,577,324 of JAMJFZ010001203.1, forward strand.
AGATTACGCGAAAACCAGCGGCACACATTAGCAGAATTCGGTTCTCTGCTCTTTGCCTTGGAAAAATAACAAACCAACAAACAGAAAGCGAGGGGCTGTCTATGAATGTCACTGCGCCTTTAAAAGGGTTGCAGGTGGTAGTTACTTCTGTCCTCTTCTCAGCCTCTGGCCCAACTCTGACTCAGCAACTTTGTCCTCTAGCAACACGATGCGAACAAGCCTGACTTCGTTTGCTTCATCGAAGGGCACACATGGCTGCACAACACATGAGTTGACATGAATGGGATGTGCATTTATTGCAGAGAGTCAGATTAAATCATTTTATTTCCATCCCAAAAAGGAATACATATAGTAAATAGACCTGCCAGTATGTCATCAAGTTAAAAGATACAATGATTCCTTGAGTCTTGTTAGGGTTTTTATTGGTGTGAAGGGACTTCATGACCAGCACAACTTTTATAAAGAAAAATATTTAACTGGGCTAGCTTACGGTTCAGAGATTCAGTCTATTACGGTCATACTCACACCGCAATCCCCAGCTCCTGTTGCTCTCCTTTGATGTGTTTCGAAAACTACCTCAAGGCCAGAGAGCACCCTACAGCATCCTCCCAGTGCTTACAGAGATTTACTGTGTCCTTCTCTTCATCCTTTGATATCCAAAAGGTTCTGTCCACAAAACCAGGAGGATTACAGAGCTACTTATTAAGAAATTATTAATAACAAAGCTCTCGGCAAAGTCAACAACCAAATTTGAGAGATTTCTGCCTGCCTTGAATACATTTGCTTAACTGTAGCAAAAAAAAAAAAAAAAAAAAAAAATGTTGCAAGCAACCAGGAAAACAACTCATTAAAACAGCCAAAAAACTAACTGGTCTTACTTTGAAAGATGCTAATGAGAAGCAGGCGGTGATGGTGATGCACATTGTGCGTGAGAACTTTGTATATCACTTGAGGAAGATGGATTTGGATTTTCTAGTCTACTGTAGATCTTTCTGGGACGAGGATGTTTCCATTGTTAGTAAGAGCCCAATAACATAAAGGGAAGTTTTTCCTGATCATTGCAGAAACAGGGATCTGACAGTTCCTGGGGAAAGCAGAGCAGGGATGATGCTACTCTTTACTCTGCAAGGACCCGTGCACCGTAGCTGGGGCATACAGCTCATATGTTTGGATGTTTGGTCCTTAGATGACATAAATATTTGGAGGGGTTAGGAACCCCATGTCAGCCTCCCCCCCCCTCTCTCTCTTTCGTCTTCTGCTTTTGGATCAGATACTAGCTCTCAGCTGCTGCTCCAGAGCCATGCCTGCCTGTCTACTGCCTTACTCCCTGCCATGATGCTCACGGACTCACCCTCTGAAACTGTAAGCAAGCTCCCAATTAAAAGCTATTTTTTATAAATACATTGGTCTTGATGTCTCTTCACCGCAACAGTAAAGTAACTAAAACAGATTCACAGAACAAAAATGAATGAATGACACACTCAGGGTGTGTGGCCACTTCAAAGATGCATGGGGATCTGTGGTGCTTCCATAGGGCCAGGGCAGAGCATGGAAAAATCAGTAGGCACAAACTAGGCTGCAAGGATACTTGCAGTAGAAAATGAAAGAAGTTTCATAGCATACTATCTAGGTCAGAATATCAGAAGTTGTTGTAGAAGGTTTTTATTGTTGTTTTTAAAATATTGTTTTGTGTACTGTTGAGTGAGGGGCTACTTGGGTCTTGGCATTTTGTATGGTCTGCAGGTGTTGGCTTTATGTAAAGTCCTCATGATCTGTGCATGCTATCAGTAAAACACCTGAACTCAGATGCTCCAGGTTCCACTGTTCAGTGTGTGTGTGTGTATATATATATATATATATATATATATATATATATATGTGTGTGTGTGTGTGTGTGTGTGTGTGTGTGTGTGTGTGTGTGTGTGTGTATGAATGTCTTGGAACTCACTCTGCAGATCTGACTGTCCTTGAACTCAGAGATCTGCCTGCCTCTGGCTCCCAAGTGCTGGGATTAAGGATATGTGTCACTACCAGCTGGCTATGTTTTTAATTTCTGTTGAAAGACCAATACCTCAGATACTGATGGGAGAGAAGAGTTAAGGAGGAAATAAGCTGCTCCTCCTTATCTCTGGTTTTGCTACTAAGGACCTTCTGAGCCCTCTGTATTGCCTGAAAAAGCATACTCTCCTTGAGAAGCAGGGTGAAGGCAATTGGCAGTCATTTAAAGAACAGAAGACGGGATGGGTGGGGTTCTCTGGAAGCCATTGCTGTCTGGGGCAGAGTTTAGGGTACCGCATATTTATAAGAAATCAGTACCCATGAAGGAAAAAGGGGAGAGAGGAGGAAGTACGGTGAATGGGAAACAAAAAAAATGATAATGTCAAAGTTTTGTCAAGGGGAATAATGACAGACTTGCCACTGTCTAGGCTGGGGGAGACTAGCCAGTGAGGAGGTCTGGAGAGTTCATACAGAATGTTAGACTTGAGGTGTCTGTCAGACATCCAAGTGGAAAAAGAAAAGGTGGAGGAGACGAAAGGGATCCGACAGAGAGACCAGAACAGAGATGCCCAGAAGATGGGCAGAGAGGACCAACAAACTGGTGTTCAGCACACCAAGAGACAACAGAGCTGGGAAGAGGGCGTGACGGACTGTGTGGAGTCCGTGTGGACTTGGGATAGGTAGCAAGACGGTGAGGACCTTGGATTTGTCATGGTAACCATGACAACACAGTTCCGGAAACAGAAACCCGATTGAAGAGGGGTCTAAGACTGGGAGGAAAGGGAGACCGTTAGACATGTTTTGGAGAAGCTGGCCCTCAAGGGAACAAGAGACATGGGAACCTGGCTGACTTGTCAAGTGGAAGGTAGAGGGTAGGTTAACTTGCGGTGAATCGGTTTGCTCGTTCTCTCAGTGAGATGAGTAAGAAACTTGGCGGAGGGCTGAGTACTCGCTCAGAGTAGAGAGAGGAGGATGTGTTTCCAAAGATTCTTTCTCTCTTCACACTCTCGTGTTCTTTATTACATGCGCAACCTCTCTCACATGCGTGCGTTCTCTCCCTCCCTCTCCCTCCCTCCCTCTCTCCCTCCCCTCCTCTATCTCTCTCTCTCTCTCTCTCTCTCCCTCCCTCTCCCTTCTCTCTCTCTCTCTCTCTCTCTCTCCCTCTCTCTCTCTTAATAAAAACAAAAACCACTTTCCAGCAGGGACCCTGTTACACTAAAGGATCACACTTACATCCTCCCTTGCAGTGACTCTGACTTGCGGGGACTGCCACCAGGCACACGCAACCATCCCTGGCTTGAGTCAGCGTGTACCATAGTCTCCCATCAACTTTATTAACACTCCATTCGAAATCCTTTTGAATTATGGCCACGTTGCCAGGCAGTAGCATGAAGCAAGAAGACGTACAGCGCACGGGCAGTGTGTATTGAAGGGAGAAATGACAGTCCAAGCAAAACACCAGGAGCAGGTTCTTTCCCAGAGAAAAGATTGGCAAAGGGATCCCCTGAGGAACCTGGCCTGATTCACCAGATTCCCCACCGGGAAGAGCGCAGTGATTGCTTTCCTTAAGTGCTCAGGGCCTCCATGTGGACCTGAACACTCAGCCCGTCAGCATCCTTACACACCCATAATCACCCCGCTTCCATTTTCCTTGCCCAGTCAAGATTTTTATTTATTTCAAGGTCAGAAAGAAAGAAAAAATTGAATGGATTCTTAATGGAGATGACTTAGTCATAAATAAGTTCAGAGCCTGCTTTGCTGGTATGAATAGGAAATTATTCTTTGTGAAAATACAATAGGAAACCTCGCCTGTAAATCAATATTTTGAATAAGCCAGTCCATTTTTGCCTCTGGTGTTCAGGGAGAAGAGCATGGAATTTGGCGGTTAATGCACAGTGCAGAGAAAGAATGGCGTTGCCTCTTCCACAGCTGTGTCACTTGCTGGTCCCCCTCCTCCTCACCGTGGCCTGCTGTAATGCTTCAGACCTCATGCCAAGTCGTGATGTCGGTAAGGTCAGCTGGTCCGAGTTTGAACAGGTTATTTTATACTCAGAAAACTCATTGCAAAATGAAAACCTTTGTGCGAAAAGCTCTCTACACGCGGTCCAGTTTAATTTCACTGTGCTAATAAGTTGCTTTAGCAGAATGTGAGGTGATTTTTCTAGGTTACCAATTTGCTACATTAATGAACAATTTGAGGTTTAGATGAATTGTGTGCCTATTACGGTACAGAGGAAGCTAAGTAGGGAGTGATGATTATAAGTTCCATTTCTTCTACTCCTTAACCAGATGTGATAAAAACGCTAATTGCTTTCCGTGTACTGTGATGGATAAAAAAAAATTAAAAAAAGGTTCCATCCCCAGATCAGTTGCTTGGCTCTAGGCTAAAGTTAATTGGCTGTAAGTGTGGGGGTTATTGTGTGTGGGGACTTGCTCTCATTTAAGTGTTTCTCTGAATACTACATGACTTTGGGACTGAAGGGAGGAACTTCCAAAAAGGCCTCAGTGTCTTTAACAGTCAAGAGGGCACTCTTATTTTTTAAAGCTCACCTGCTTCCAGGCGAGTAGGATATGTTTGAGATTTTATAATTTATTATTATTTATTATTCATGCAGCCCTACAGAATAATCAAGATGTTTAAATATTTACTAAACACAAACATAATCAAACAGTATGCTGAAAGTAAAAGAGAAAGAAGCAAAGTAAGGGAAGGAGAGAGGAGGGAAGAAATCTAGAACATTCTAAGAATCTATTAAATTAGTTCAGGGTCCATGTCTATGCTCCCATGCTCCACCATCAACAACAGAAATTCAGGCTCCAGATGTCACAGGCATGGCAGCCATGTGCCCCTTGCTCGTGTGGAAGCCACACCCTCACAACACAAACCTGTAGTATCCTGTAGTACAACCTAAAATCAGGAATGATGGGACAGCCAGTCTTTCTTTTATTGTTCAGATTATTTTAGCTATCCTGGTTTTTTTTTCCATATGAAGCTGAGAATTATCATTCCAATATCTGTGAATTTGGACACTTCAGTTTTGACAAAGGTGTCAAAAACCTGGACTACAAAAAAAAAAATCATTTTCAACAAATGGTGTTGGCAAAACTGGATATCCACCTGCAGTAGAAGAAATTAGAGCCGTATCTCTCTTCCTACACAAAAAGAAATTCAAAGTGAATCAAAAAACCTTAATTTAAAATCCCCAACACAGAACCTGATGGAAGAAAACGTAGGGAAAACACCTCAGGATATAGACAGGGTTCCGAGTAGAGCTTCAACAGCACAGAAAACAACACGCATCGGAGAGGCGAGAACCTGAAGATGGCTTTAAATATCAATACAAATACAGCATCAGTGCTTGGCTGGAGTCGAGCAGCAGTGAAGGCCGCCGCCGGAAACCATGTCAGTCTTCAGGTCTCTTTTTCCACAGAAAACAAAGGTGAATTTAACCATGCACCCACAATGTTGCTGCAACGAGAGCTTAAGGATCAGTATTTTTATTAAATTGGTCTATCACAGATTCTATCACAAAGAAAAATAAAAACGGGGGGGGGGGATGTTAGCCAAGGAAGCACCAGAAACAGTTTATTACAAGGAAGGTTCAAAATGTGGGCACACAGGCATACTGTCTTCAAAAAATGTTGGTGTTCCAATAAAGAATTAGCAAGCTCCAGCAAGTTATGCTGGGCCAAAATACCCAGAGTGCAAAGAACAACATTGTGTGGCTTTTCCTGGGGAGGCATAAACAAGCATGTGTTCCCTCCAGATGGGATACTGATGGGGGAAAAATATTATACTCAAGTCTAGCTTAGCAAGTCAGTGAGTCCAGTAAGCTTGGGGAGTATAAGTTCTCAGAAGAGCAGAGATGACTCAAGAGGAAATGCATCATTGAGAAGCCAGCCCCGGGCACAGATGATAACGCAGAAAGATGTCATCCCTGGGGCTCCCTGGGCAGCGTGCCCCGCTGATGATGGCTGACAGTTCGCTGCTCTTCCAACCTGAGGGAGAAACGCTTACAAACGGTGGAACTTTTTGAGCTTCCTGGGTCTGGTGGGTTTTACTTATTCCCTAGGTTTTGTCAGCTTCCTTTACTTCTTGATCCTTATGAGCCTTTCTCTTCCCTGCACGAGAGACTATTTCAGTGAGGAGGTCATCTATACAACGCACGGGATCAGGTCCCTTGGGGCTATTTCACCAGCTTAAATGTTTGAACTCATAGTGGGTTGGCTTGGGCAGTCAAAACAGAACCAACTGAGTTGATCAACATTCAACTTCCGAGGTCCCTAAGCAGCTCTAGCATATTCCAGTCCTATGAATGCAAAAAGTGTTGAAATATACAGTTTTCCTCACCTAATGACTATTCATTCTGAGACCGAGAGTACCAAAGTCTGGAGTTAATGCCCACTTCACTGTTTAATGAGACATTAGCAATTGTCACTGAAGCTTTAATGACAGTATTAAAATGCAAGCCAGGATAATTCATAGACTGTTCCATTACTTAGAAGCAGAACTTTTGTTCTACGGGACAAAATCTATTCAAACAGCCTTATGCATAAATTGAGATAGAATCATTTTCATAAACCAGATAATTAACTCCTACTTGCAGGAGGCATTAAAATTTACAAAGTGTTTTAACATAGCATTCCTCATGTTGTGGTATAGGCTATAGGCTGGGTGTTCAAATTTCCCATGACCCAATCCAAAATAAAGACTTACAGACAGCAGTGGCTCTAAATACGAATGCTACTACCTGAAATCTACAAAATGAGCCTTCATAAGTTTGTTTCCTGATAAGACCAAGGATGACTTCTTTGTGACCAGAATCAAGTTTAAATGATTCTTGTGCCCATAATACATATTCAAGCCACCCACGAGTATTGTGGGCAAATGCAGTTGAAACACAAAGATGAAGATGAAAAAGCAGTTAAAACACTAATAGCCCTTCATTACCACAGAAAGACAAAACAAGAAAGGCTGAAAATCTGCTATGCGGAATAACTGAGGTATTTTTAAACTCTTTTAACTTTTAAAATTAATCTGTTCCCTTGTGTGTATGCTTTGAGGATTTTGTCTGGTTTTGACATGTAACCATGATAAATAAAATATTTTTAAAGCATGAATGTATTCAAAATTGAGGTAACTGCCAAGCATGGTGACACATTGCTCTAATCCCAGTCCTCAGGAGACTGGGGCAAGACCTGAGGCCAAACACTAGTCTGGGCTACATACCAAGACCCTGCCTTCCCTTTGCTACCCCTCCCCGTAGGAGAGAAAACAAGAGCAAATAAGCGAGTGAGACCCATACACAGAGAGAGAGAGAGACAGAGAGACAGAGAGACAAAATTCCTAGGGCAAATGAGCCAACACAAATACATACATAAAACCACAGCTAAGAAAGACATGATTCCATGACTCATTAAATGTATTTATGTCAAACATTGTTGGTAACCTCAAAGAGATAAACAAAGAAATACACACACACACACACACACACACATACACACACACGCACGCACACACACAAAGGAAAAAAAACATGGAAGTCACTAGTGATTCATATGAATCCTGGCCCATATACAGAAATGTATTTCAGAGGCTTTGGCCATCAATGTAGAAAAATAATTGTAAAGTTTCATAGTTGATGCAGAAGACGCTTGTCTTATTATATATAGAATATGAATCATTACACACAAAACAGATAAATCTACTCTGTTAAAAGAGAGCCTCAAACCACAGCATGAAAAGATGTGAGAAGATGCAGAGTACCAAAGATGGCCACCAAACCAACAGGAAAGACAAACTGCCAGGCAGCAGAGGACATGGGCAGACAGCTCACAGAGAAGCATGCCGGGAAGGATGCTCTTGCTCATGGTAAAGCGGGCTACCAAAGCAAAACATCCACAGGGACCATTGCACACACATCAATCTGCCGGAAACTAACAAGTCAGAAACGGCCAGGTGTTAGAAAACAGGTGGGGGACGAAACTTCCCTGATCCCCTCAGGGAGAAGGGGGCTGAGGCAGAAACCTGGAAGTAATTCCACATCTAGTAAAAGTGAAGATGGCACCTCCTTTGTCAGCAGTTCCCTGGATACATGCCTTGGAATTCCTGTATGTAAGAATGTGCTGGAAGAGTGTATATGTGTGTGTGTGTGTGTGTGTGTGTGTGCGCGTGCGTGTGTGTGTGTGTGTTTATGTGTGTGTATGTGTGTTTTCTCTCTCTGTGTGTTCTGTGTGTGTGTGTGTTTTGTGTGTGTGTGTGTTCTTTGTGTATGTTCTGTGTGTATGTTCCTTGTGTGTGTGTGTGTGCATATGTGTGTGTGTGTTCTCTGTGTATGTTCTGTATGTGTCTGTGTACGTGTTCTGTGTGTGTGTGTGTATGTTCTGTGTGTGTTCTCTGTGTATCTGTGTATGTTCTGTGTGTGTGTGTGTGTGTGTTCTGTATGTGTGTGTGTGTGTACGTGTTCTGTGTGTCTGTGTTCTCTGTGTGTGTGTGTGTTCTGTGTGTATGTGTGTGTGTGTATGTTCTGTGTGTGTGTGTGTTCTGTGTGTGTGTGTGTTCTGTGTGTGTGTGTATGTTCTGTGTGTGTGTGTGTGTGTATGTTCTGTGTGTGTGTGTGTTCTGTGTGTGTGTGTGTGTGTATGTTCTGTGTGTGTGTGTGTTCTGTGTGTGTGTGTGTGTGTATGTTCTGTGTGTGTGTGTATGTTCTGTGTGTGTGTGTGTTCTGTGTGTGTGTGTGTTCTCTGTGTGTGTGTGTATGTTCTCTGTGTGTGTGTGTGTGTATGTTCTGTGTGTGTGTGTGTGTTTATGTGTGTGTATGTGTGTTTTCTCTCTCTGTGTGTTCTGTGTGTGTGTGTGTTTTGTGTGTGTGTGTGTTCTCTGTGTATGTTCTGTATGTGTGTGTGTACGTGTTCTGTGTGTGTGTGTGTGTTCTGTGTGTATGTGTGTGTGTGTATGTTCTGTGTGTGTGTGTGTTCTGTGTGTGTGTGTGTTCTGTGTGTGTGTGTGTGTATGTTCTGTGTGTGTGTGTGTGTTCTGTGTGTGTGTGTGTGTTCTGTGTGTGTGTGTGTTCTCTGTGTGTGTGTATGTTCTCTGTGTGTGTGTGTGTGTATGTTCTGTGTGTGTGTGTGTGTTCTGTGTGTGTGTGTGTTCTGTGTGTGTGTGTATGTTCTGTGTGTGTGTGTGTGTTCTGTGTGTGTGTGTGTATGTTCTGTGTGTGTGTGTGTGTATGTTCTGTGTGTGTGTGTGTGTTTATGTGTGTGTATGTGTGTTTTCTCTCTCTGTGTGTTCTGTGTGTGTGTGTGTTTTGTGTGTGTGTGTGTTCTCTGTGTATGTTCTGTATGTGTGTGTGTCTGTGTTCTCTGTGTGTGTGTGTGTTCTGTGTGTATGTGTGTGTGTGTATGTTCTGTGTGTGTGTGTGTTCTGTGTGTGTGTGTGTTCTGTGTGTGTGTGTGTGTATGTTCTGTGTGTGTGTGTGTGTTCTGTGTGTGTGTGTGTGTTCTGTGTGTGTGTGTGTTCTGTGTGTGTGTGTATGTTCTGTGTGTGTGTGTGTGTTCTGTGTGTGTGTGTGTATGTTCTCTGTGTGTGTGTGTGTGTATGTTCTGTGTGTGTGTGTGTGTTTATGTGTGTGTATGTGTGTTTTCTCTCTCTGTGTGTTCTGTGTGTGTGTGTGTTTTGTGTGTGTGTGTGTTCTCTGTGTATGTTCTGTATGTGTGTGTGTCTGTGTTCTCTGTGTGTGTGTGTGTTCTGTGTGTATGTGTGTGTGTGTATGTTCTGTGTGTGTGTGTGTTCTGTGTGTGTGTGTGTTCTGTGTGTGTGTGTGTGTATGTTCTGTGTGTGTGTGTGTGTTCTGTGTGTGTGTGTGTGTTCTGTGTGTGTGTGTGTTCTCTGTGTGTGTGTATGTTCTCTGTGTGTGTGTGTGTGTATGTTCTGTGTGTGTGTGTGTGTTCTGTGTGTGTGTGTGTTCTGTGTGTGTGTGTATGTTCTGTGTGTGTGTGTGTGTTCTGTGTGTGTGTGTGTATGTTCTGTGTGTGTGTGTGTGTGTGTTCTGTGTGTATGTGTTGTAAGCTTCACAAACATCTAGTGTCATCTGCAGCAGGAGGCTCAGCTCTAGCGACAGGAGTGAGGAGGGCTACATCATGTTGGGCTGCCTTTTTATCCTTTCTCTCTCTTACATTTTCCTCTTGCTTGCATCTTTCTTAGTTGTTGTTGTGGGTTTTGTTTGTGGTGGTGGTGGTGTTATCTTAGAGAGGTTCTCACAGTGTCCCAGTGGGCACAGCAGCTCCACCATCTTCATTTTGTAAGAAACATTAAATATTGGTCTTTTCTGACAAACACTGTAAAATTTCTGTTTGCAGCAAGGAATTCAAATCTCTTTATCTTCCTCATCTTCAAAAACCTTTATGCAAGGGTTTTGATCTTTTCCAGGATGAAACTTTTTTTACAAAAGAAAAAAAGAAAGAAAGAAAGAAAAAGAAAGAAAGAAGAAAAAAAGAAAAGGTTTTTTATAATCACCTTGCTCTGTGTTCTCAGAACTTCACTGACCTAAGTGGCCCACCGTCCTGCTCATCTTCATTTCCTTTGCTCCAGTTCTTTTGAAATTAGCCAATCGCAAAAGACCATGGTTGGATCCCAGCCAATAGGGAAAAGGCACAGTCACCACCTGATTAGAATAAGAGCCAAGTGCACTTCCTGTCCCAATGTGCTTGCTCTCCCACTTTTGTGAGTAGCACACCCTTCTCTTGAGAAATAAAGTCTTCGCCTTACTGGGGCACTTTAATTGGAGTGGTGGTCTGTTTCTTTGCAACCTCAAACTAACTTCTAACAGCATCCTGCTTTGCTTTGTCATAAATGAATCTTGGCTTGCTTAGGGAAGCCCTGAACTGTTAACGCAAGGCACCTAAATTTCATCTCACTGCCCTAAACTGCCTTGATTTCTAATGTACACCATGCTTGCTTCCTAACGGCCAATGCCTGGTCCAGGGGCTACAGAATCATGGGGCGTACAACATTACTAAGTATTTTGACTTTTCAACCTTTACCTTTGGCATTCCCAATCACAAAGGTTCACTTTTTTAGCCCTTTATGATGTCTATTTTACCCTTGTCTTGACACTGTAAAGAATCGTGACAAGGACTTCACAGTCTCCATTCTGTATGCAGGCCTTACATTTTTCCTCAGCCCTGCCTTGTTTCAGATATATCGCTTTGTCTTCCCTCTCCTTCCTCCCACCTCCTGAACGTGCCTCCTTCCGCCTTCCCCAGGATATCGCCCAGTAGCAAGGACCACAGCTGTGGTTAATTACACTTCGTGTGGAGCCTGAAAGATCTTGAGAATGTCCATGCCCATCAAACCCAGGTCTGCGTCGCCCAGCCTCTGCCCCATGACCAGACTTCAGCCCTGGATTCCTAATCTGTTTTCCAATTTCATCTTCTGGACTTAAAGCCCTGCTAAGAAAAATTAATAACGATAGCTCTAGCTGCTTTCTATCGCCATGGCTGAGCTGTGACAGGCAGAGCTGCTCCGTGTGTCACAGGTGGGAGTGTTTAACTCAGGGATTTGGAGGCCTTCACACGGAGAGTTGACGCCCAGCGCTTTCACAGCCAACTTGCCTGAATCGGGATGTGGCTGATCCTCCAGGATTCTAAAAAGAATCTCTGGAAACTCTGCCCGCTTCTATCCAACTGTTTCTCCGAGGTTTCTCCTGGAAACTCCCTAGAAGGACCTGGGATGGGAGAATAAGCCAAAGAAGGCATTTCCCAGATTTTCCTCTGGCACAAGATACTGGGGAAGGGAGCGATGATCCGAATGCAGACAGTGCGCTGGTCTAAGTGCCACCGGTTAACCAGCACGATGTACACCGCACGCTGTTTCCAGAGAGGCCCTCCAAGAAGACTGGCCTAGCTAAAGCCTGATCCTATATCCTCAGCCTCTGACTATGGGGTTGCTCCAAACCAGACAAAACTTTCAGGAACAAAATGGTATCTCCCGTAGGGCCCAGTTTTTTTTTTTGTTGTTTTTTGTTTTGTTTTGGTTTGGTTTTGCTTCCTGAAGTTTCTGGGGAACAAAGGTTTTTCTAGGATCCAGACAGACCAAGACACCAGTGAGTCTCCTTCCAGGGTCCTTAGATGTTCATACTATAGGCCCTTCCTCAAGCTGAGCAAGCCACACTGGCTCACTAGACCTCAACTTCCCCTTCCTCTGCCCCGTGTCCTCTACAGGCTCAACCTCACAGAAGGCTGAAGGGCAAGCCACAGAGGTTCCCACATTATAAGGTTCCCAGCAAGTCAAATTGCCCACTGTCATTTAAACGTCTCTAACCAGAATTCCCAACATGAGCCCAATTCTGGGCTCTCTGCCATAGAAGAATTGTGAATTCTCTTCCTAACTGGGCTTATTGGACAATGGGATTAGCATGGCACAAAACGCTTTGGTAGCCTTACACCTGCAGAATGATGTAATGCCTCCTTCAGGCTTTCAAAAGCAACCCCAAACAGCTCAAACCCATTCTGTTGATCCTAAATCCCATCTTCTCCCAACTACATTGTGTTGGGGAAGTTTCTTTTCAGTTATCTTTAAAATGCACTGTTGGGTGAGGGGCTAGCTTAGGTCTTGGTATTCTGTATTGTCTGCAGATATTGGATTTCTGTGGGGGTCGTTTAATTGCTTATGAGCTCCACGTGGTGTCAGTAGAACACCTAAGGAGTTCTGAATCAATAAAACACCTGCGCTGAGACGCTGGGGTTCTACTGTCTATCGAGCAAGGCACTGGCCATGACAGTGGTTCCCTCTGCTGCAGTCTGGCAGGGTTTGCAGTTATGAAAATGCCCCCTTGTTGTCCTTTCTGAACACACACCAGCTAACTGCTACAACATTGTCCATCTTGCCAATGGAGGATCTTGTACCGTTCTCCGAAAACAACCCATCCTGTGTGTGCACATTTGAGCTCTTCTAGGGTAGAGGGCATAGGTCAGCAGTGGAATGCTTGTCTAATGTGCAAAAGATCCTGAATTTGGTTCCCAGGACTGCAAAGAAGAAACAAAGGAAGAAAAAGGAGGATGGAAAAAAGGGAGGGAGGTAGGCGGGAACGGAAAGGAGCCCCCTGAAAATTGTTTCTCAAAGGACTGTGAAATTATACAAAAAGCATTACACTTTGCAGTATCAACAGCATCCTGTGCTTGTATCTCCTCTCTCTCTTCTCCCTCTCTCTCTCTCTCTCTCTCTCCCCCACCCCGTGTTGTTCTACTGATCTGAAAATCACTGAGGACAAAATGTTATTTATTTTAAAAATGCTCTTCACCCATGCAGTCACATACAAACAATGGCCTAAGACATTAGAAATGATCAAGAGAAAACTTTCAGATAGAACTTAGAATTAAAATAAGTTTAAAAAAATATGTTGCATCACAAATTAGAATATTTCCAGTTTTTCCCCAATTGGGAATGCATACTCCAAACAATACTAAGTTACATAAAATAGAGATTTTGAATAACAACCATAAAATTTAATTAAAAGGGGAGGGGGGATTCACTAAACAGAAGATTTCTGGTGAAAAGGATCTAGCCTTCATTTCAAATGCATTGTGAACCGTCCCTCATCCCAAAACCTGTGTCTCCTGGAGCCTAAAATTCCCAGGAGGCTAACTTGGCTCAGGTAGGGTAAAAACACCCTAATCCAGAACCATGAAATAAAAACCAACGCACCATCTTAGAGAAAAAGTTAAAATCTGCACAAAGGTTAAATATTTTTTTTAATGCTAGATTTGTGGTTAAAGAGATAGCTTAGTGGTTAAGAGTATTCATTGGCTATTCTTCCAAGAGAATTCTGGAAGTTCTATTCCCTGCACCCACATGGATTCACCACCACCTGTAACTCTAATCCCAAGGAATCTGACACCTTCTGCTGGCCTCTGTGGGTACTGCATGCATGTGGTGTACAAATACATATGCAGGCAAAACATCCATACACAGAAAAAAATATATAAACAAAATCTTAAAACAAAACAACAACTAAGAAGAAGATATTTGCTAATAAATTTATGGAAAAAATTGTGCAGCTTCCCTATCTGTCCACCGACCCACTGAGTTTGTTCTCCATCCTCTACTCTCTCCCCCCCCTCTCTTTCTCTCTTCTCTCTACTTTCCTCTCTCGTTCCTCTTTCCAATAGTAACCAGGTTTGTAAAATGTGTTACAGAATATGAAAAGAATTGATTTCTTCCTTTTTTACTTTTGCGGTTGTAGACCCCAAAGCTTTGTGCATGCTGAGAAACTGTTCTACCATTGAGCTATATTCCAGGCCAGTGTTACATAGTTTCTACTACACAATTAGTTAAAAAGTATGAAAAATTCCGAACATGGGTTTACCCCTTCTCACAGCATTCATACCTCTGGGCATGTATTCTATGATAAAGTTTGACCTAAGAATTATGAACATTGATTTTATATGCAAACACCTATAAAAACAGAATGCTTAACTTGAGTCATTCTTGCATAAGAATTCTTTGTCATCATGAAAATGTTTACTCCAACAGAGTCTGAATATACTGAATAATTAAGTGAACAAACTGTGAGTTGTTTACATTTACTAGACAAGTCTACACACAAAAGGCATAAATAAACTTACACACACTCACTCTCCCTAGGTCTCCACCAGAGCAGAAGCAGTGGTCTTATTCGGGTTGTGGGGTCTTTGTGAATGTGTGTTGTTCTGTGCTTTTCTGTTTCTATAAGTAAATTTGCACTGTAGTCAGAAAACAGTTGCTTTCAAATTAGAATGCACACATCAAGGAAGGAGGCCCCACCCTACTTAGTCTGTAGGGTAGTTGAGTTCTGCCAGAGGAGATCGTAAGAGCCACAGAGCAGTCTTGGTGACTGGAGGCAAACTCTGCCATCTTCACAATTCTGCAGAGCCATCTTAAGAACTCTTCCCCAACAAAACACAAAATACGTTTCTAATAAGAATGATCAGCTGTAGATGATGAGCCTCTCACAATGCAATTAAGGCGGCGTGAAGAATCTTCCAAGACGGCAGCGTAAGCCATAACGACACCGTGAAACGCACAATAAAAAGATGAAAAACAAACCGAAACAAAGCCAGCTGATTGAAAGCGCAGGGCTAAGGTCGCTTGTGTCTAGGCACTCATCAGAAGACCTTATTTTCTCTAGTAATAATTTTAATTTGAGGATGCCAACGTCAAGATGGCTGGGTTTTCCCTCCTTAATGGTGTGGTTTCTAATACGCTTGGCACCTCTGAGAACATTGGTCATTGTGTGCTAAGAAAAGTGTGAATGGCGAGAGGAAATGTATCACTGCAATATGCAAAATAAATGAAGCTGAGTAGGTGAGCTGCTTATAATTTAAATATACATTTCCTATAAATATATAAATATATATAAATATAAATACAATATATATTTATAATGTATTTATATTTTATATAATTTATAATTATATATGATATATTATATACAACTTACAAATATATATAATATATAAATATAATATAAATTAAAAATATATAAATAATATAAATGGAGGCAAGTTTAAGCAAAGCTGGCTGGCCCCTCTCCTCTCACTCATGTCTGTGTCTCAAATATTTCTCCTACCTCATGCCAAAGTGGTCCAAAAACCTTACAACTGAGCTGCACCCTCAAATTACTTACCTCGTCAAGAGTCATTATTGAAAAGCAGATACTCGCTGGACCACACTCAGCTCTAGCATTGATTGTCGGTCAAAGGGACAGAATTGACGCAGCAGGGCAGAAACCACACCAGGAACATTTGAAGAAGACACAGGGGAAGCCAAGGGTCACAAAGGCAGCTGCTGCTTGCCAGCTCTGTGCGCGTGCACAGATGATGAATATAGGCATCGAATCCACAGTGATTATTGGACTTCAAAATCAAGGAAGTGAACACTTCCTTTCACCCTGTTAAATTGCAGTCCACACTAGGCCGCTGGTTGCCTCCGATAAGCTACTTCATCTATTAGCCGCATGGCGGGGCTCTGTTCGCCATCTCCAGTGCTCCCGTCCAGGCTCAGGATCGCAGCAGTGAACAGCTTGTCTGAGAATCCCTCCGACAAATGCCGTCTCTCCGGCCGTGTAGGTTAGGAGTCGTTTTTTATGCTCAGCAGTTACGTTGCCCAGGCACAGGCTGCCGTCTGAGCAGAACCTTTGTCACTGCGGCTGCGCATCACGGCCAACTCAAGGCTCTTGTATATCAACGGCCATTATCTCTGTTATGGACTGTACGTTTGGGCCTCTCGAAACTCATGTGTTGAGGTTCCACACCCTCAAGGGTAATAGTATTAAGATTTGGGGGTCTTTAGGGAGAAAGAAGTGTAAATAGGGACTTGAAGATGATGATGTGTGTGGGTTGGGGTCCCTTTAAGAAAAGAGGGGTCTGGGGAGATGACCAAGTGCGTAAAGTTTGCTTTGCCAGCGTGAGGACCCAAGTTTGAACCTCCAGAATCCACGTAAAAAGCCAGGTCCACGGCTTACGTCTGTTCGGGTCTGTAATCCTGGGAAGAGCAAGAAGCAAGATGGGAGGTGGAGCCTGGCCAAATGCGGCAAACGCCCAGGCAAACCAACACCCATGGTTGTCCTCTGACTTCTGCATATACCACACACTCACACTCAAACGAAAGCACCCACGCGCATGTGCGCGCACACACACACACACACACAATAAAAGATAAGAAGTACCAACATCTACTATGTAGGATACAGCTAACCAGGAGCCAAATCCATAGCCATCTGCAAGCAAGTAACAGGGCCCAGAAAAGAATAGAGCTGTCGGGTGTTTAAATACTGAACTCTGGAATGGTAGACGAAATGAGCCTGCTGCTGAAACCACCCAGGCTACGAATTTTGTTATAGCTGTCCATGATAACCTAAGATGAAAGCTGATACAGAGAAGTGGGGTGCTGCTATAGAAACTGCCTTTAAAAATATGAGAGCATCCTCGGAACATGGCGGTCAGTAGAGGCTGGGCTCCTAAGGAAAGGAGGACCACACAGGAGCGATACATGCAGATGTTGGCAGGCGCGTGAGTGGCAAGGACTGTCCTGGCGCCGTCTCGGAGAGAGAGGGCAGGCTCTTGACCGCGTGGCAAAAGCGACCCTTGCTGTGAACGGCAGAGAACTTGACTACACTGTGATCACACCGTGATAGGCAGAGCCTGCGAGCGGAGAAACGGAGTCTCTATGTGTGGGTGTTGTCTAAGCAAAGTGTTGAAGAACTGGTTTGGCTCCTTATAAGTATTTATAGGAAAATCCAAAAGGAAATGACTCCAAGTCAAGTCTTAAACAGAAAGGGATCAGAACTCAAAGATTTAGAAAATTCCCAGCCTGTCGACACAGGAAAAAAGATACCAAGATGTTCAGAAGAGAATAGCCAATTGATCAGGATATTGATACGGTTGTGGACCATGCATGGCTCTTGCCAGCCTCTCTTCAGAAGCTGCCGGTGAAGGTCGGGTTGCAGCAGTGGAAATAATACCATTGGCTCAAAAGTTCACATCTTCAAACTGCAAGTAGGGCCAGGGTGCACACGTCCCTTCAAAGTCTACTCCTAGTGACACACTTCCTCCCGCAAGACCACACCTCCTAAGCTTCCCCAACCAACAACACCAACTGCGCACCAAGGGTTCAAATACATGAGCCTAGGAGGGACTTTCCTGATCCAAACTACCACACCTTGGATTCTGTTCTATTTTTTTTTTCTCTCTCCATTTCAAAAGTATGCCCATGATCTTTCCTTTCAGGGTCTCATCACATAAAAAATTTAAGAACATCCAATAAAATGATTTTTGACACTTTGTTTTTTTATCTCATATTCAAAGGAGGAAAAAAATCCACCATGTGGCATGTAAGAGTTGCATAAACAGTGTCTTATTTGAAAGTTTTAGGTTAGAGGATCCAAGAGGTAAATGGCATAGCTATAATTATCCTTCTGCAATCAATAAGCTTCAGATTGCTCTCTGCTCCCAAAAGCAAAGAAAATTTTGTAAAGTATTTTTTTTCTGAATATTTGGGTGTTACATATTCATTCATTTGCTGGGTCATGGAGTTCTAGACACAGAAGGAGTCTTGGGGTAATGTTTATGCAGTCAGTCTGATTGGGCTTAGAAAGGCCAGCACACGGGTCAACCCCCCCCCCAAGCACAGACAGACTCTGGTGCTCCAGGGGCTTTTCACAGGCTGCATGTCATCGATTTAACTTATTTCCTGATCGATGCTGCTTCGTATCTGTGTTTTCTATTAACTTGTTGATTTGTATGCCTGTTAAACAAGCATTCATGACATGCTAGTTATGTAGAAGCATATAGCCAGGCACTAGGGAAACTAAGGCATGGCCCTGGACATCAGGAAAAGAACTCAGACAGACAGATGTGCAGACACCTCATGAAGAATCCCAAAACAAGTACAGTCACCAGCAAGATGGCTCAGCAGGGAACGGCACTTGCAACCAAGCCAGACCACCTGAGTTTGGTCCCCATCATCAACCTGGTAGGAGAGAACTAACTCCCTAAGGATGTCCTCTGACCTCCACATGTGCACTGTGGTACATTCATGTGCACGTGCATACATACATACATGTGTGCGCGCATACGCATGCACACACATACACGCAATGTTCTCATACACAAAAATAAAATTAAAAATACAAACCATCTAACAGGAGTAAACACAGGCTGTCTGAAGGAATTCCAGAAGGCAATCAAATTAAGCATAGAAAAGGAGCCAAGTCTCACTGAGAAGGCAGCCTCTGGGCTACCTTAAACAGTGAACAGACATTACCTGTTCGTTGTAACCATGGTTCAAAGCCTGGTTCGTCACCCTCCAGCTGGACACCTGCAATAGCTTGTTAGCAGCTATCCCTGTGGCTTACCTGTCCCCGGCACCAGCCAGAGTAGGCTTCTTGAAAGTGCCCTGACTATGTCATCCCTCCAATGGCTTGAAATACAAGTCTTCTTCAATTCTCCATAAAACATACATGACCAGGTGGGGTAGCTGGGAGTGTAGCTCAGTAGTAAATTTCCCAACACACACCAGGTCCTGATTTGATCACAACATTACACACATACACACACATGTGCACACACACACACACACACCTACCTACCTAACAGGACTTGTTTCTCACACACACCCCAGATTTGTCCTCCCCATCCACAGGGCCCCTTGACATTTCTCCCACATGCCAAGCAATCTGATGAGGCCTTTGTACTGCTGCCCTGCCTACCAGGGGTATTCTAATGGCTAACTCATTTTGTTTGGCTTTCTGTTCAGGAGTCTCCCTCCTTTGCATGATGGAGCCATCTAAAATAATACGTTTTAGCCATCATTGTAAACCACCACTTGGCTTCACTTCTCCTGGTAGTGCTTGTCATGGTCCAGCATGGTGAGCACTATGTGTTGTTTATCCTTCCTCTATCTTTCTTCTTCAAAGGAAATCTCATGAAAGCACGGTGTTATTTACTTCACTGTTGTGCCCCAGGACCTTCGGCAACCCCTGTATTCCATGGGCACTCTGTCAACAAATAAGCCGCCCATAATATATCCCAGGAAAAAAAGGGGGGAAAGAAAGAACAGTATTCAGAATGAGGCTCTTTACTCCCATCCTGATTGAGATAATGATATGTTCTAGCTAAGAGCACAGTGAAAGGAAAGACCAGCTCCAAAGTGAATGCGAGGTCAGGGGAATGCTTGTCTGAAAGGCTTTGCAAATATTATTGTCAAAAATTGGAGCCATTATATGAAAAGGCTTTTAGGTTCTGTAAGACCTAAGTGAAATCATGGCCACGGTCCATCTGCACACACGCACACCTGCCCCGCCACCAGCTTAGGGTCATGTTCTAAAACAGGGCTTTTCTGATCAACAAGGTAATTCAGAACTGGACTATGTACCTGCAGTAGAAAGTGATGTAATAATTTTCCTATAGAGAGTTAAGAGGTAGGTGAGAGTATACACGTGTTTGTGTGTGTGTGAGTGTTTATGTGCACGTGTGTGTATGTATGTGTGCACGTGTGTGCGCGTGTGCATGTGGGTGTTCGTATGCACATGCTTTAGGATCAAGCCCAGGATCTTATGCATACCAGGCAAGTACTCCATCACTGAGATTTTTGATAGTAATTTTTTATTTGACATTATAATATAATTACATCATCTCTCCCCTTCCCTATCCTCCCTTCAGTCTCTCCCATGTGTCCCCCCTTGCTCATTCTTAAATCCATGGCCTCTTTTTTGAAATTTGAATACTGGCCTTGAGCCAGACATTTCTCCCAGGACAGAGAAATGGTCAAAAGTTAGAAATGTTCCGAGCGGTTATAAAGAACCACAAACTATTTCTTCTTGTAGAAAAGGGTAATCTTTGTGGAAATTCAAAATATTCTAGAATAAACAAGAAGCTTCTTAAAAGCAGCGACATTCACTGTCCTAGACCTCTGTCATGTGTGAGTTGCTGTGTTCTGTGCTCCTGATACCCAAGAGAGCTGGTGGCATTTGCAGCTCCAGAGGGCGGTGGTTTATATATGACGTTCACTTCCCAACCCTGCACTCACCATCCTGAGCCTAGTAAACACTAGAGAACATTCACTGAAGTCCGTACTTGGGTCTACAAGAGGAACTAAAAATTACATCTCTGGTGCTCACTAACTGTTACGATTCGTGTTTTGTTTTCCCCCAAAACTGACAATTTCATTTGAGGACTAGAATGAGAGACTTTGGCTAACAGGTAGTTGGGTTTCCGTTGATGAATAACTTTCATACCTGTGTCAGCAAGTATTAAGAGGGTCTAGTACACGCAGGATACATCAACCTCTCTGCTCATGAATACCTCTTGTCAGAGAGTTGTGTACATCTTCCAAAAACACCATAGGGAAATTTCAGCATTGCTTGAGGGTAGGACTGCCATTTTACATAGACCCTGCTGGTCTTGTCCTTAATAAGTAAGCAGGACTGTGCCTTCTGGACCCCCCTGAGCCTGTGCTACACAGGGCTTTAACAATTCCTGGTTTTTTGGTTTGTTTGGTTTGTTTGGTTTTTTTTTTTTTTTTTTTTTTTTTAGTTTGAAAGAATAAGAACAAAGTCAGGTCTACCTTGTGACTTAAAATATAGTTAGAAATAAATACAATAGAAAACATTTACTCTTAGACATAAAAAAGAAAAAGAAAAAGAAAAAGAAAACTAGCTAGGCTTAAGCAGCCACATTTCTGCAGAAGAGTTCTGCCAGCAAAAGGGAAAGTCCTATTAACCCTCAAGGCTCTGGCGCCATCATGTGGCCATTTGGATTTATTTTACTTTGTTTTCCCTAAGTTTCAATTTCATCCAAAAATTTTGTCTTTTACTGACTCCAAACCTCATATTCCTAAAATTAATTTACTTTCAAAAATATTATATATATAGGTATATATATATATACCTATATATATAAATTCTTAAGGTTATAGTTAATCTTTCTTAAGCCTATATATGAATATGTTTAAGTAAAATCCTTCTTATAATGTAATTTTTTTTTCTGATAAGGTACTACAAGAAACTGAAGCCAGGCAATGGTGGTGCACACCTATAATCCCAGCACTTGGGAGGCAGAGGCAGGAAGATCTCTGTGAGTTCAAGGTCAGTCTGGTCTACATAATGGGTTCCAGGACAGCCAGTAGTACATAGAGAGTCCCTGTCTCAAAATTACCAAAAGGAAAAGAAGAAGGAGGAGGAGGAAGAGGAGGAGAAGAGGAAGGAGATGAAGGAGGGAGAGGAGGAGGAGGGAGAGGAGGAGGAGGGAGAGGAGGAGATGAGGAAGAGGAGGGGGAGGAGAAATCATAGAAAGATTTAATGAAAAACAAACTTTTTTTTACAGTGAATAACAAATACACCCATGGAACTCTATGGTAACTGGATGATTAATGTATCAGAAGTCCAAAAACGAAACTACTGTATTTTTTTCTGTTTCCTAGCTCCTTCCATCCCCTTCAGACTATGGTGGGCTGAGACCACTTTAAGAACATACACAGAGTATGTCTCCTAGAAATCTTCTCAGTGAGGAAGTTCACTCCACTGCAGAAAGAACAAGGTTTGCTGTGAGCTGTCTGGTGGGTGCACTGACAATGAGAGCCAGGCCCTCTGCAGACGGGGCGCACACTCTTAACCACTGAGCCATGTCGCCCTCCAATCCCAGTTCAGGTTTCCACCATCATCTTTCTGGAGATGAAAGCATGGGCAGGTGCACTTGACCCCCAACCAATGCTTTCTAAGTGCTCCCTGCTAAGGTAGCTTCAGCACCCAAGGTGCAGGGCCTCAGAACCTTTGGAAGACTGGATCCACACATGAAGTCTAAGTCGCCTACAGACATCTGCTTTGCTTCACCTTCCCGTCCTGAGGACTGAGCTCAAACTTGTTTTAGTCTTAGTCACTGCCCTTCTCTATGATAGGTTTTTCTCTTCTGCCTTAAAAGGCTTCAGGACAATTTGTGAACACAAGTTAAGTGTCTTCTATTCCCATGGGATGTTCGTATCCTGTGATTTTGTTTGGCTTTACAAAATCAGAAAACAAAATATCATGCCTCACATTTCTTAGCTATCAAAAAAAAAAAATGACTACTGAACCAGCTCTTGAGAGCTCCTGCGTGCTGGTCTTAAAGATACACCACGCAGCACGATTAAAATCCTGTCGTGTCTGCCGATTTTGTGTCTTCATGAGGGTTTTTCACTTAACAAAAACAGGTCAGGCTCTCCACAGAGCTGGAAGAGAATTTCTCTGGAAGTTGGGGAAATAAAACAAAAACTAGATAGGAAGTTTAAGGAGTTGAAAATAGTCTAGGGTTTCAGAAGAACCATTTGAAACTGCACGATGCAAATTTTGCTTCAGGTTCATTTACAGGAGTGGCTGAACAGAGGTCTGCTCTCTGGAAGCTGCGCTTCCATTCCAGCTTTGGTCCTTTCAGTCCTGGGCTGCGCAGCCCTGGCAGCTGGAGCCCCCTCCCCCTCTCTCCTGGCATGCATCCAGGGGTGCTTGCATAGATCCCAGCTGGTGGCATACCGAACAATTTTACTAGCAGGCTGCATTTGGCAAGCAGGTGTAATTGGGCACGAGGCATTTTCCACGCGATGAAACCACATCTCCCAGCCTCATACTTCTCGATTATCGGACGGACGAGGCTGAACTTCATTGTTCCCGAGCAAAGGCGTTCTATTCAAATCGTGTCTTACCACAGAAGGAGCTGTCAGGCTGACCAGAGGCTTTCTTTACCGTAAAGTGTGGCAGCTGCCGGGTTGTATAGAAAGCAGGCTGTGACACGGGGACTAAATGAGTACCTTCGGTCGCTGCTCTGCCTCAATCGATGTTAAAAAGAATAAATACACGGTCGGCAGAATTATAGGTAGTCAGACTCAATTATTTCATTAGCCTCGCCAATCTGAATGCATTAGTCATTTTATCCTTAGCATGTCTGTTTTTTGGTGTCTCTCTTAAATGGTTATTGTTCACCTGTTAACATGCGAATATGACTTGTCCCCTCTGAAATTCACGTTGTTGGGAGCATCAGGAATCGAACCCGGGATCTTGTACATGGCAAGCATATTCTTTACTGCTGAGACACACACTCGGCCTCGTGTTGAACCGCATCATCACTGCGACAGTGTCAGGAGCTGGGCCCGTGGAAGGCTCCGTGGGTCCTCAGAGGGAGTCTTCATGAGCGTGCTCGCGGACTCCCGCGAGAAGGGAAGCTGCCTCTGGGCAGCCGGGTACCTCCTCTCGCTCTCACCCGCGTTCTCTCCTGGCACGTTCCCATCCTCTTGCATTTCCATTATCACAAAGTAGCCTGTGTCCCTAGCTACATAGGGTCCCTGGTCGTGAATGACCCAGCCTCCAGGGCCACACCTGAAGTAAGCTTTTGTTTCTCTAAAATTAGTCTTGGGTGTTTTCTTAAACAACACAAAATCAACTAACTGTTTATCTTCTGACTTTGTCTGTAAACCAGTTTTTTCTCCTGATGCTTTCCCTTTCCTGTTTCCTTCCTTCCTTCCTTCCTTTCTTTCTTTCTTTCTAAGGAAAGAATCTAAGGAAAGTAGCTACTGAGGATTTATGTAGCTGGTGTGAGAATTTACCTATTTTCAATCAATGAACTGATCTTTATTTCCAGCTGAGTCAGATACTTTTCTGGGTGGCAGAAACAATGAACAAAGCAAACAAAAAATTACTCCACTTACATTCTTTGCTGGAAAATTTTATTTTCTTCCCTGCCGTGAGTCATTTAAAGACAGACCGCCAAACAAGATTAGCTCCTTTGTGATCAAGTCCTTGTCAAACGGAAAGGCTCACAAAGAACTGGCAAACATGATGTGAGCTACTGCAAGCCTTACATTGGAAGAAACTGACAAGTAAGCATCACCAGGAAAAGAAGACACCAGTGCTTCATTCTCCCTTGCCCCTACAAGGAGCCTTTCGGGAAACCTAACCCCTTGCCAGGTCCAAATGGCTGATTCATGTGTTCCGTGTTTGCAAGACTAACGGTGTGACTATCAAGCACATCTCTACCCCCTAGGAAAAAAATGTGAAGCAAAAAATAAGAGAAGGTCTGAGAAGAGCAGATTAGTAAGTTGACAGGCATGCACGGAGACACTGTGAAGTATCCTATCATCCTCCGTTTATACAGGAATTATTTATGATTCAGATCATCACCTCGATAGACTTAAACCAGCACAACGGTAGTGCACCAAGTAGACACCGATGTGAAAACAGATCACTAGAAAGTAGCCGTGAGCAGAAGACTATTGACAACAGTACACATGGAACCACAGAACGATTACGGTAGAATTATGGAATTTAAAAAAAAATTGGGCCCACCTGGCAGTGGTGGTGTACACCTGAGCTCATTACTCAGGAGGCGGAGGCAGGTGGATCTCTGTGAGTTCAGGGACAGCCAGAGTTACAACAGAGAAACCCTGTTTCAAAAAAAAAAAAAGAAGAAGAAGAAAGAAAAGAAAAAAAGAAGAAGGAAGGAAGAAAGGAAAGGAGGGAGGGAGGAAGAAAAAGAAAGAAAGAAAAAGAAATCAGGCCTAGTCCTCTGACACATAAAAGGTGGTGATGTTTTCCTCAAATGCCCAAAGGTCTCACATTCAATAAAATTTTGAACTGTGAATAACCACTCTTATCTCTCTATATTCCTATTTTCATATTGTATGTTAGTGCTGACAAAATAAAATCGAGAAGGAAAGGAGAGGCGTGGTATCGGGCCTTTTACCTGTCTATTAGATTTTGATCCCATTATCGTGTATTTCCAGGGATACGCAATCGTGCCAAATCTCTTTCTCTCTCTTGAGTTGGTTTCCCTGTGTATTAGCTGTCAGAGCAAAATTATTGTGCTTCCCACATGGAGACTAAAATTTCAAACAATGGTTGCTGACAAATTTCTCTGTTGTGTTCTGATTCCACAAAGAAAATGGATTTTTCCAACCGGCTAAAATTAAATATGATTGTTGCCAAAATTGAAATGCACTGGGCAGATTTGAAAGAAGACACCGTGTGCATTCTTTCCCTGTTATTGCACCAGTAATCATGCCCTCCAAAATTAATTATAATAATACAACCTTCCTAAAAACGACACCCCACTGAGTATGCACGGTGTAGGAACCCCAAGGGGTGTGGATGGAGATGTGCGGTTTGAAGGCTGAGAGGGGGCATCAGGGATAGAACAGTCAGGATCTGGGACGGTAATCCAGACTCAAGACTGGGGAGCCCCAGGTGTTCTAGTTAGTACTTCCGGCAAGTCCCATCCCGCCCCAGGAAGACTTCACAGGCGTCAAACAGGCAGCATGTATTGCATCTCGTGTCTCCACTGGCCCCAGATCCAGGTGTCCATCTGAGTTCACCCTCAGTCACAGACAGCTTGTAGGTGCCTTATGGACTGGGCTGCTCAGCCGTGGGTCGGCAGGGACAGCTCAAAGGCCTCGGCACTGCCCCGTATACCCCTCAGCAAGCTGCAGTGTCACAGAGAACACACGCGCCCCTGCCGCTTCATGCTGAGGATTGGAAACGATGTCCACCGCAGGCGCCGCACGCTACTAGCCAATGTCATCCCAGCCTTTGCAAAGTTATATTTCAAAGTCCTTAAACACAGAAGTAGAAACTAACACATGACAGACCTCCTCGCCAGGGAAAATGCCTGGCCTGTTGTTGGCTGTCACTGGTCCATTTGGCATATACACGGAGATTATTCTTTGTTTTTGGTGTTTTGCTTTTGTGTTTTGGAGACAAGGTCTCCCAGGGTAGTTCATGTTGGCCCCAAACCCCCATGCTTCCTACCAAAGTCCTCCCAGAGCCAGAGGTCACAGACCTCCACTACTACGCTCAGCTGGGGCTCATGTTCTTGCTGAGGCTTCATTATACTGTAGCCCTATTTTGCATGCTGTTGCACTTTAAATGGCAAACGAGGTCAAGGACATGACAAAAGAACTCGAGGAAGATGTTATCTACGTCTGCAGGACTTTGCTGTCTTCCAGCTTCCAACCATCGTGTGTCTAAAACCTTTGGGATGGCCTCATACCGGGTAGGCAAATTTCCCCGTCCCTTGCCTCTCAAAGAATCTTGCTTTCGTCGTGGGATAACCCATCAGGAAAGGACCGAATTTGTGTGTTGAGTCTATATTTTTGCACTGAGGTCGCTGTGAGAGAAACAGACTTCTAAGAACCGTGTCAACGCTGTGTCCTCAGGCTGAAGCGGAAGCAGCCTGACAAAATGTCTCTGGTATGTGACTCGAGTTATGTGTTCATTACACAGGAAAGTGGCCCTGAGTTAGAGTCGTACGTAGATGAAGGGAAGAGAGAGCACAGGAATCATTCCCGCAGTTAGGAATGGAATCACTTTCATTTATTAGAATTAATTGAACACATGAATTTTTCTGGAAGACAGCAGGTTTTTTTCCTCACTGATTATTTCAAGCTTTGATTCCAGGATTTCTTTGCTATCAGTCATGCCCAGACTGTGGGTGTCTCTTGAGGTGGGTATTGGTGTGGACTCGCACTGGAAGAGTCATTTGCATTTTACTTCTGTTAGTGTAACAGGCTGCACTGGTGTTTGTTCAGAGTTTCACATCTTCCATCTGTGAAATGGAGATTAATATGCTAAAAAAAAACCTCAAAGTGTTTCGTTTGTAGTTTGGGGTGTTTTTATCCAATGAATAATGGAAAAAAATAATTGAGAACATTTAAGAAATACAAAGCAATATCTAAACACTAAATAATTACTCATGAAACTGAGATGAGAATTGTGTTGCATTACAGCTTTGTGATCCGTGAGCCACGGCTAATAATAACCCTCATTAAACATTAATTAAAATTCTAATTATCTACTGACTGGTTCTTTACCAGATTCAAATTACAGCAAGCCTGAACTCACTGAAGTACAATCTTTCCTGTTTGCTTCTGAGATATGGTTGACCAAGAGCATCGGCAGTCACGTGACCACTTCAGACCGATGTGGCGCTTCCCATTAGAGAGGAAAGCAGTCAGTCGACTTCATCCTAGTCAGACAAGCTTCACAGGGAAACCAGACCAGGTGCTCTTGAGTCAAGATTAAGGTGCGATGCAATGGCCCGGGTAAGCCATGAGCGTTCAAGTGCTGTTAATCTCGAGCACGCAGTGCGAACCAGGCAGGCGCTAGACCTGGGCCGCGTTCTCAGCCAGCCTGTGTACAAAGGATCAGATACTGGCAGCCTGAGAATCATCTTTAAACAGACGTTAAAGGGCAAAGCTTCAGCTAGAAAGAACCTGGAGCGATCACCTCCCCAGCTCCCCGCTAGGAAGGGGCCTTTCTCACCTTTCATCTCTTTGGGAAGAATTCTCCAAGCTCCTTTGTTATGTTTCAATGCTTCACATCGATTATTTCAGAGCAGTTTTGTTTTTTTGAAGACTAGATAGGTACTTTTTACTTTTGCAAACCAGTCTCCTTGTAGGGCTATAACCCTAGCCTCAGTGGATCCCAAAGAGAACAGAATAATAATAATAATAATAATAATAATAATAATAATAATAAAAAACAATTGATGTAGCTATATAATAACATAAAAAGCATTCTATGGGCTTAACAACCAATTTCCTAAATATGAAAACATCTGTGAGGAGGAGGATTACACGTACTGCAGTAACCAGCTTTACTGGAATCCAGAGACCATTGTTAGACGGGTAAATTTATCATTTATTATTTTATGATAGCTATTTTGAGAGGGTCTCACTCTGTAGCCCAGCATAGCCCGGAACTCTCTAGCTCACGGTCACTTCCAATTCACAGCGTTCCTCCTTGCTCAGCCTCTGCGGGTGCTGGGACTACAGACAGACACCACTCTGCCCAGCTTGTTGAACAGACACTGCGAAACTCATTTCAGAGCCAAGAATAACAACTTAGATCCGGAGCTATTGAGTCCAAGTCTTCCCCTTACCTCAGGACGCCAATCTGAACAGAAAGGAGACTTTGCGATCAGCTACTCCCCACCAGTGTTTCTTTAACAGAGGACGACCGTGGTAGAACCAAGCAACGCAGAAAACTCTGTTTAGCCAGTGCTAATCAGACAACATAGCAGCATGTGGTTCGCCAGTGTGCTAAACTGAGCTTAGTAATTAAAATTTTCTAATTCCTTCTCTATCTGAATCCATTTCTAGCCAAATTTGACTCTTCTGATTTAGACCAAAGGACAGTTAAAAACAAATACTTGAGAGGAAAAAAATAGAATGGGAATGGCCCGTATAAAGCATGAATCCTACCTGTGTTCCCCATGCATTTGCAGGGGTGGGGGTGCGGAAGCAGGGGCTGACACAGCTTCTGCACTAACTTCTTTTTTAAGGCTATTTTTATATGTACACAAACATATACAAGTGTATGTGTTTTATCTATAAGGAATGGGTCTTGTCTTTAAGGTTTATAGTGATTTCTTAAATTATAAATGAAGGCAAATATATTAAACCTGGAGACAATAATTCTATCTATGAATCCTTTCAATGTGAGGGCTGGGATTTGGCTAACACTCTTTACAAATTCTAATTTAACCCATCGGTATCTGCAAAAACAAAATGGCCACATTTTGCTCTTTACTAAGTGAACACAGGGCAATCAAAGAACTCCTTCAGTTCCTTCGCCCTACTCAGAACAGAGTACGGGAGAGCTCTGCTCCTCTCTGTAAGACCACTCGTGGTGGCAAGACTCAAGCTCACTCTTTAGAGGACAGTGTGTTCCTGAGGTTAAATGTCTGCTTCCCAATGTACACAAGGCCCTTTGAGCTCCTGTTCTGTCCCCAGTCTACTGAACCTACAGATGTCTAAATGGGTCTTGAGTGCATGTCTGTAAGCCTGGTACTCGGAGATTAAGACTGTTTCGGGGGAAGGGGTCAGAGTCATGGGCCAGTTGCCTGGAGTCTCTGTGTTCAGAGGTCAACAAAGAATCGAATGCCTAGGACTGAAGTAAAGACTCAGAAAAGGTGAAAACTGGTGTTTAGTGAAGCAGAGAGTACCATGTTGGAAAAGATAGAGTCTCAGAACTGGTAGACCATCAAGTGGATTCTGGGCTGGTCTTTTATAGGACCTCTGGCTCTTCCCCTTTTTGAGCTCCACTTCCTTTTCTTAACTTCCTCCTCCCCTTTAATTACTTCATCTTCTCAACCTAGATGACCTGTGGTCCAAGGAGATTGCAAAGGTGAGAGAGGAGGCGTCCCAGCTGCAGCTGTCTTTCCGGATAGTTCAGCTGCTTATTTGGTAATCTTTCTCTTTGACCTCTTTCCCATCTGCCTATTCCCTGTTAACTCCTCTTACGTCCACCTGGTGTCACGCCTTCCTGTTGTTATGGACTTCCCCTTGGGAACAGTAAGCCCAAATAAACTCTTAAGTTGCTTCTGGTCATGTTTTTTTGTTTGTTTGTTTGTTTGTTTGTTTTTTTAATCAGAACAACAAAAAGTAACTAATACTCAAAGTGACTTCCAATTCAGCTTTGCCTATTTGGGAAGCCTTCCTTCCTTGATCCCTTTCCTGTCCATGCTAAGCATTCCTTTCCTTGTTTAGTGCTGGTCAATTTGAACAAAAGCCACTGTGCTTTTGAGCACGGCATAACTAAAGAACCCAGGACACCCTCTTGTAACGGGTCATAAGCAATTTTAGATGTGAAAATGACGGAAGCAGTATTCACAGATACACACGCATGCTTATCAAAACTCATCAAGCCACACTAAAAGTGGGCTGTATGTCAGCGTCTTAGAGTTGGTTTTAAGAAGCCCAGTTGATTTGTACTTTGGAAGGCATTTGAGTCTACATATCCTATTTACCATTCTGACACCTTCTGACTCTATTCCCTTGAGGGACTTGAGCTTTCCTAGGGTCTATTCTAGCTCTACAGCCAGTGATATTTCTAAAATGAACTGGGGTAATGACACCCTATAACTGCCTTTCCTCTCCTCATACATCAGAGGTAAGTGCTTGTTACACAGATCAGGCATTACACAACTGCCAGAATCGCTTCAGTGTATTCTTCAGTGCTGCTGTGACCAGGGGCTGCCTTCTGGTACTGGCATTTGAAACACAGGGCAGGTGCGGAGAAGGAAGACAATTGTGTAAGTTTCAATAGCCAACCAGAACCCACGAACACAAGAGGGAACTGAAACTGACAACTTCCTGTTTTGTTTTGTTTATTTAATTTTGATGGCACCGTGGGAGCTAGCTAGGGGCATTCAGTGTCATGGAGCCAAAGCCAGGCCTTTGCAGAAGTTAAGAAGGGTTCAGGACTCGGGGAAGGAAAAGCAGTTGCAGACTCACCCACTGACACAAATCAAGACCCAATAACATCCTTCGATAACTTATTACTCATAAGAAATCTCTTATGACCAACCCTAATCAAAAAGTAAAGTGAATGCTGGGAAACACAGTTCAACCCACCCAAAGGGACACATTACAAAGCCATCCTACCATTTCAAATCTCCAATGGCTTATTATCCTCGCTTCTTAAACAAAACTGGCAGGACTCTTTGTGACTCAGCATCTAATGGACCTTGACATTAACTCCCAACCTGCTGCCTCAGAGTATAGTGGATTTGTGTTTAGTACAGGTGCTCTAAGTTCTAGAACTTTCTATGTTGAATCCCCTCAGGCTGAAACGCCCTTCCTTTCTTGTCTTCCCCCTTAACCGGAGACTTGTTGACACTCATGTAATCAGCTTACTTTAGATCTCTAATGCATATTTTTTCACCAGGACAGTACAAAGCACCCAGTAAGTTCCCACCTGAGCGAATAAAGGTTTACGGAAGTAAAAACTGATTGCAGTATTTGAGCATTAGCTGATGGAGAACCTCAGTCAAGGTCAATGTAGATAACCTGCTAAAACAAATCCAGGTATGGCATCACAAACCTATCATGCCTGCACTTGCAAGTTCACAGACAGTTTGCTCTTCATAACAAATTTGTGGCCAGCCTGAGCAAACAGAAAATTGGGGGCCAATTTGCACTACAAAGTAAGACCCTATTTTTAAGAAGAAAAAAATTAAAAACTGGGCTTCTTGAGATGGTACAACAGGTAAAGGTGCTTGCCATGTAAACCTGAAGTCCTGAGATTGATCCCTGGAATTCACATAAGTGTAGATGGAGAGAACAGACTCCACGAAGTCTTCCTCTGACCACCACTGTGGCACATGCATTACCACCACACACACAGATTTAAAAAGAAGAAGAACGAAGACGAAGACGAAGACGAAGATGAAGAAGAAGAAGAAGAAGCTGAAGATATGGCTCAGCAGTTAAGAGCACTCGTTGTTCTTGCAGAGGACTTGGGTTTGGTTCAAGGAAACCAAATGGTGATTTACAACCATACATAGCTCTAGCCCGTCCCAGGGGATCCGTTGCCCTATTCAGAATGTGGGAAATGCTACTCGTTTCTGCAGAAAGGCATATAACCACTTAACTCCTTTTTTACTCCACCTCATGGATAAATTAACTCCATCACAGCAAAAATGTCCTTAGTTTGAGTCACTGAGGAAACAGAGCCCAGGAAAAGGCAGTTTGTTTGGGAGAAGACTGGTGGGGATACGGTTAAAAATCATGGAAGAAGAACTGGACAGAAAAGCCAGCAAAGCCTTTACTGAGCCTGGAAGCAGGGCAGCCATCAGAGTGAAGCTCCAACTCACTGCAGACCTGAGGGTCTGCATGGAAATGAAGTACTCCTTCTGAAAGGAAGTGAAAGCCCTGCCTGCCGAATGCTTCCCTGGCTGCTTGCCACCTCTGAGGAACGTCCTCCTCTAGCTTTAGGCAGGAAAGTAGAGGGCCCACTGGCTCTTACAGTGGGAAGCTGGGAGAACACTGCCACGGCAGCGATGTTAATTTACCTAGAGTTCCTTTTCAGAAGATCTCCAAGCCCATCCACCACAGCACAAACACACTCAGCATAAGAAACACCACCCCAGTTTCATTTCCTCCTTCAGAGGGGAGGAGGGCTTGGGAGTTCGGGGAAATTCCGTTAATGACAGCTAGAGAGGTAAGGGGTGAGTAGGTCATCACTGGCTGACAGCTGTCCTCAAAGGATGCTGGCTGGTGACACACGCTCCCCTGTATCATATCGCTGTTCAAGGGTGGCGGCGCTGGAGCTACCCTGAAAAGGAAAGGAGTGGGTGGGAGAGCACCAAAAGTTATCTGGTCGAGAGCATTAGGAAAACATAAATCAACAGTTCTTATGTATGGGCTGTTTTGTCCCCCAGAAAACAAAAGGCAATGTCTAGAGACATTTCCGGTTGTCACTAGTTGCCACTGAAATCTCATAGGAGACACAAGATGCTGTAAACAGCACGCAAAGCACTGTGTAGCCCACTCCCTAGCAAAGAACTACCCTACAATAAACACTGATTGTGCTAAAGACATGTGGGTGTTGATGTAAAACATACGTGCGTACGTATCATTTATACATTTATGACAATTAAAAGCCAGTGTTTACATGCTAGCAATGCAGAGTGTTGCATTTGTACCACCAAACCCGAAGGAATTGGTGAGCCCGATACGTCGACCTTCGGCTTTCCATTCCTGTGCCTCCAGTGGAACATAATTGAGATCAAATCCTGGCTCTGTACAATCGAGGTTCAAAGTTGGCGGTAGTTTTTGATGGTAACAAGCCAGGGCGGTAAAAGCTGCCTCGACCGTGCCCGCAGCCCCCAGCATGTGCCCAGTGGCTCCCTTCGTGGAGGATATGGCCAGGGCACCCGCGTGGTCTTTAAAGAGCCTCTTGATGGCTCTGTTCTCGGCAGCATCGCCCAGAGGTGTGGAGGTGGCATGTGCGTTGACATACGATATCTGCTCGGGTAGCACACCTGCGTCTCTTACAGCGGCAGCCATGCATCTGGTCAGAAGAGAAAATCACCAAGTGAAGTTCAATTTTAACAGGAGATTGTTCGCCCGAGTAGCTTGTGTGAGAGATAAAGGTTCCCAAGTACACTGCGTGAGCCCCATTCTGAAAGACACAGCAGAGACCCCATGATCCGCAAAGCCAAAAATGGCTAGTATTTGTCCCTTTATAGGAAACCTTGCTAACTCCTGGATGACTTAACTGGGTGAAGTATAATACGGTCTTGTTAACTAAGACGGTAACATATTATCAAGGACTCTTAGAAATATAGACTCTCAAGTTTCAACCTAGTCTCACAGTCAGAATTGGCTCTTTAGCAAGACCCCGGGGTGACTCAGGGCTGAGAAGTGCTGCTTTGAAAAGAACAGAATCCAACCAGACACATCATCTAGCAGGTCTGATTCTCCAGGTCTGAGAAGGGTGCAAAGGGGAGACTGAGAAGGGAGAACACTCATGAACACCAAACACAGAGAAGGCATAGAAAGTCGGCAAAGACACAACACCACTGCCTTTGTCTAAAGTTGGTTCGATTGTTTTCAAGTATTTCAAGCAAAGAATTTTTTTTTAAAAACTGCTTTTAATCTAAAATAGAAAAATATATACTATACCCCAAGACCAGATTTTTTTTTTAATTTGAAGTTCTAATAGTGTCTTATAGGGGAAAAAAAATGAACAGAACAACTAGTTTTTACCTTAAGGCACCTTCTCCTTCAGAATCAGGGGCAGTTATGTGGCCAGCATCACCTGAGAGTCCATAGCCCAGAACTTCCGCATAGATCCGGGCTCCTCTCTGAAGAGCATGCTCACGTTCTTCCAACACCAGTACAGCAGCACCCTCTCCCATGACAAAACCATCTCTCTCTGGATGAAACGGTCGGCAGGCCTGCTTAGGATCTGGGTTTGTGCTCAGAGCCCGGGCTCTGGAGAATCCAGCGAGAGATAACGGACTAATGCAAGAATCTGTGCCTCCAGCCACCATCACGTCTGCATCGCCATGGGCTATAAACCTAAAGGAGTCTCCTAGTGCATGCGCTCCTGTCGTGCAGGCTGTGGACACTGCGTGATTGGGACCCTTGAGTTTATAGCGAATGCTGACCTGGCCTGCGGCCATATTGATCAGAATCTTAGGGACGAAGAATGGGCTGACTTTATTATAACCTTTCGTCTGAAACATCAAAGCAGTTTCAGAAACAACTTCAAGAGGAACCATGCCCATGCCGATGGCAACACCAGTAGCCACTTGATCTGCTTCCAGCTTCGGGTGCCAGTCGGCGTCTTTCAGGGCCAACTCTGCTGCCCCGATGGCCATAATGGTGGGCGACGACATGGACCTGGTGTCCAATTTGGACACAAAGTTTTGTTCATTGAACTGACCTTCATCAGAACCTCTTGGCACATACGCAGCTACCCTGCAAGGAATACTCTTGAACTCGTCACCAACTACAGAAACAATTCCACTCTCTCCTCGGAGGAGCCGATCCCATACGAGTTGAGTCCCAACACCAAGCGGTGTCACTAGTCCGATGCCTGTGATGACAACTCGCCTGCGCAACACGGCTGCTGGCATGGTTGCAGAAAACTTCCGCGTGCTTATTAGCCAGCGCCGTGACGCTGGATATGAATGAGAGCTTGTCGCTTTGAGAAAATGCTGTAAGCAGTGTGACAACATGGTTGAAATTCCGAAGATCAGAAACACATTCCTGCAACAGACCACAGGAGACAGCAAGTGCCGTTTAAACAACTGAAGGAGCTAGCAAATTCCCTAGGTGTGTTTGTAGTCATGTGTTACAGGCCACGGAGAAATGCAACCCTTGCTTGGACTGAACTTCGGTCTTAAGCTATGAGGACCCTCAGACAGCCAACTCATAGCTGGCTCGCTGGCCTCGAGGCCGCCCACCCTGGCCCGATTACAGGGGGGCATCCTCCGGGCTCATGGAGGATTACTGTACGGTGTGGGCTGGGCCTATGAGACATGCGTAGACACGGGTCAATGCACTCGGGCCTCCTCTGTGAAGTGCGCTCCATCTGCAGCAGTGCAGGGCGGCGAGCCCCTCCCGAGGCCCCGCCACATCCCCGCGCAGCCGCGGCAAGCAGGCCAGCCTTAGCGGCTCGCAGGACTCCATAGCCACGCCACGCCCTCCACCCCCACCCCGAAACCCGAGCCTACTCAGCCGCCAGGGCGCACACCGTCACTACCTGAAACAAGCCTTGGTGGGCGCCCACCGTGCGCGCCTGCGCACACTCGCCCACAGTGCGGCGCTTCCGCCCGGAGTCGGGCGCCCGGCGTCAGAGGTCAGACGCGCGCAGGGCTGGACTTCCGCAGGATTCGGGGGTGTGAGTTCGCTGCTCCGGCTGCGGAACCGGTCTGGCTTGCTTGGCGAGCCTCACCTTACCGAGCCTAACCTTAGGGAGCCTCACCTCGGCGAGCCTAACTTTAGCGAGCCTCACCTTGGCGAGCCTAACCTTAGCGAGCCTCACCTCGGCGAGCCTAACCTTAGCGAGCCTCACCTCGGCGAGCCTAACCTTAGCGAGCCTCACCTGGGCCAGCCTCACCTTGGCCAGCCTCACCTTGGCGCACAGGGATAATGCCCGGGTATTCCGGTGTTGCCAGAGGTGTCCGAGGAGGACACATAGCTGTAGCCTCATTGTCAGGGAAAGTGTTGATAGAGCTCTCGAGAATGCCACACGCCAGGAAACCGAGGTCGTTTGGGGATCATCCCAATGCCACGCAGCCTCCGTAAACAATTCTGTGGGTCAATATTTCGTAATGTGCAAAGATGTGGAGAGTATGTGTTGCAGATGTTAGTTACGAAACAGAATATTGCAGCGGTTATGGTGTCCCTCGCCAGGCTTTTTTTCTTTGCCTTTACTTACCATGGTAAACAACGTCCAGTAAGGAAATGATGCTTCTGTAAAAATACAACTTTTACTCTTAATCGCTGACTGATGGCAGGAAGTGATTAGATGTCCAATATCTGAAGTGGAAATAATAAAACAGCACGTTTATTTCTGAGCTAGTGAAAATTTACCTTACTTGCGCAGAGCCGACTGCATGTGAAGCGGGAAAGTATGAGAAGCAGCACGCAGCGAGGGGGTGTTTATTAATCTTCGGTTCAAATCCGTCCCAGGTGTGACTTTTATTTCTTCACGTAAAGGATTGACTGTGCCATCTGCACCTGAATCACTTAGTTACGATTTGTTTAATTGCGGGTGATACCTCTTGAGGCCATAGTTGCCACGTATAGGACTATTTCATCTTTTCCAACTGTAGAAGGGAATTCGTTTGGGTCAAGTTTAGCTTTTTCCTGGTTAGTTCTGGATATGATTCGTTGGAAGTCTGTCTAAAATGTTTAGGGAGGCCCACTTTGCCCTTGGTCCGAGGGTTCTCCTCTTGGTTAGTATGATCTTCCTTCAGTGGAAATAGTGTTACTTCCTCCAGTACCTTTTGGCGGTTTGTATGCCATACTGCCCTGGCCGCAGGTGCTGGAGTATACAGACTGGAAGGTTTACTGAAAGGGAAATTCTATCTATGCAGACATGGAGTGCATCCATTATCCTCTCTGGTCTGTAATAATAATAATATATATTATATATTATTATAATCTTATATATTATATAAATCTATATAATATATAATTATATCATACAATATATTATATTATATAATATATCTATTATACTATATATAATAGATAATCTATTATTAATTATCTATATCTATAATATATAATTGGTGGTGGTGGTGGTACGTACAGGTGTGTGTATGTTGTATATGTTGACAGAATCTAGTGTAGCCCAGGCTGGCCTCAACCTCAGTAAGAAACCAAGGCTAAGCTTGAATTTTTTTATGTTCCTGCCTCTACCACCCTAGTTCTGGGATTTGCCTACATGCCCAGCTGAACACAACATCCTTGAAGTCAGTCAACAAATCTGGTTGCTAAAATCTTATATATATGTGACAGATAAATATTCAGAAGTTCTAGAAGAATTCTCAGAAATTGCCCAGAAAACCTAAATTCCTAATATTAAAAAGCAACAGATAATAAGTGTCATGAAAAGAGATTACTTAAGTAACTTAAAAAAACATGGCCAAGAACTATTTGCTAGCCAAGCCTAGTGGTACATGCATTTAATTCCAGTTATTCAAGAAGGGTGAGACAGGAGTATGGGAAGCTCTGGGTCTGATTGGGTTGCGAATCCCAACCCACCGTTAGTGTCATCTCAACATTAAAAACTAATAATTAATTAAGAGCTGGGGGTGTAGCTCAGTGTTGGAGCCACTACCTAGCATGTGGGGAAGCCCCTAAGGTTCAATCCCAGTGACAAGGACAAATACATTTGTTGAAGTTTGTAATTTCTGAAAATGGAAGGAAGAAAGGGAGGGAGGGAAGTAGGGGAGAGACATTGGCTGAACTAAAGATGTTAGGGATTAATTTCCTGAAATAAAGGACGCTAGTAGATGATGTGCCTGCGTGAGTCAAAAGACTAGATGTATTCTTCATTTTATTCTATTACTGTATGTGTTTTATGTGACAAACCACACGACAAACTGGGTCCCCAACTCCTTAAACAGCAATCTGCTGTTTAAAGCCTCTCCTTACAGCAGCAGCATGCCTTGTAAGCGAGGAATTGAGGTGATGTTCATCAAATCAGATGTACACAAATCGGAAACCTAGCAGAGAGCAGAGTCACGCCTTTGTTCTTGAAGTCTGGTGCAGTGGTTCCCGCCTGTCATTACAGGTTGAGGCAGGAATGCCACGAATTTGCGAGTTCGAGGCCAGCCTAGACCAAGTTGGGCAGACCAAGCCCAACATCACTCCCCAACCCCCAGAAAAAAAAAAAAAAAAAAAAGGACGAGGCAAAATCTCGTTCTTCCTCTGGAGTGTTTTCTTCCACAAACAGCATTTATCTATCGTGAAGGGAAGGAAAATGTAAAAATATCTGTGGGCCCCTGTCCAGCACACCCAGTAGCCACAGCCCTTTCCTCCAGTGGCCGGTGCCCTCGTGCCTACGATCAGATTGCGTCTCAGTGACTCGCCCCGCCCCTAGCCCCACCCAGAGAGCCCTGGAGACCCTGTGCTCGGAGACGCCCCACCCCAGCGCTGAGGCCCCACCTAGAGAGCCCCAGAGACCCTGTCCTCCGAGACGCCCCGCCCTCGGAGCTGAGGCCCCGCCCTGTCCCTAGCCCCGCCCAGAGGGCCCACGCGCCCCTGTACTTCGAGACGCTCCGCCCCCGGCACTGAGGCCACGCCCCGTCGTCCCTGGCCCCGCCCAGAGGGCCCCCCCCCGGCCCTGAGGCTCCGCTCCGCCCCTAGCCCCTTCCAAAAGGTCCCAGCGCCCCAGCCAGTGCCCTTGTCCTTTGAGACGCCCCGCCCCTGTCCTCTGAGACGCCCCACCCCTCGGCTCTGAGGCCCCGCCCCTCCCCGCCCCGCCCCCCGGCCTCAGGCCTCCGCGGCGGCCTTGGCTCTCAGCGCCTGCTCAGTGCGAGCCGTGGCGCGCGAGGCGGTGGCGAAGGCCGGCGCTCAGCCATGGCGTCGGCGGCGCTGGGCAGCTCGTCGAGCTCGGTGTCCCCGGCCGTGGCCGAGCTCTGCCAGAACACCCCGGAGACCTTTCTGGAGGCCTCCAAGCTGCTGCTCACCTACGCCGACAACATCCTGAGGTGCAGCCGGGGCCCTCGAGCCTGAGGGCGGCAGGCGGGCGGGCGGGACCGCCGGCACTCGGGCCTGAGGGCTGAGGGCGGGCTGGGCGACGAGGGCTGGCCGGCGGGCTGTCACTGCTGCTGACAGCCGCGGCATCCCCCACCCCGCACTGCAGGGTCCCCGCGCCGAGACCCGCCCGAGTGCGGGCTGCGTGTTCGCGCCCCGTTGGCTGGCTGAGACATTTGTAAAGTTCCGAACTTCGTCTTCCTCTCTGGGTTCTCCTTCACCCCGACTTCTGAAGTGGAGTTGAAGAAGTCACTTTGCTCTGAGGACAGCCCTCCGCGCGGCTGCGGGGTCCCCTCAGGGTCGGAGTTGGAAGTCAGCGCCCTCCTGCAGTCCTTGGGGTCCGGGGGAGCTTGTTTGGGGAGGGTGGGCGGGAGGGGCCGTACCGGTGGGGAGGTTGAGTTGGGGGGCACACGGTGGAGGCTGACGTCACGCCCCCCCGCCCCACCCCCAGCGCTGGCTCTTTGGAGTACACTGACTTAGGTCCGTAGGAATTCTCAGCTTCAAGGCTGAACGTTTCACGTGGCCCAGTTTTTGAGAGGATTAGTTGGGAACGGTTTCTTTGAGACAGGGTGTTGCCCTGTAGCCCAGGCTGGCTGGCGTGGAACTTTCTCTGTGGCCCAGGATTCGTGCTAATCCTCCTGTCTCGACCCTCGGAGTGCTGAGATGGCAGGTGTGAGCCACCAGAACCTTATTTGTTCACGTAGGTGACGTCGAGTGACTTTTAAATCGAAGAGAGAACATATGGGATCTTATCCGCCGGGTGTTGTGCAGCACTGGGCCTGTTCACAGCTACTGATTGTGACCTGTGTGGCCATTACCTTCCTTTATGACACCTCATCTTAACCTTTTCTACCCTGGCATCGCACAGCTCCTCGGAGGACGAGATGCCCGTGGAACATAAAAGAACTCATAGGCTTGATTCTCCAAACCCTACAACTGAGATCTCCTGCATTCTTTAAGTTCCCCACCCTACCCCGCTGGACAGAAAAGAGGGATGGATTTGTAAAGAGCACTCGATTCTTACTTTCAATACTCTGAAATGAAATGCTCAAATCAGTATTTCAAAGGACAGCTTTGCATACAGACATTGTTTTGGGATCATAACCATTATTATGAATGTTTACTAAACTCCTAAAAGTGAACTGTGGTTCATTTTACAGCCTTTCCTGTGGCTTGCATTTCTGATCTTGAGTTTTTGTCTAAAAAGAAATTAGGAGTTTGTGACTCAGGTGATACAGATTGATGTGAAAACTTTCTCCTGTAGTTTGTTTTTAATAACAGTGTTCTTATGTTCTTAAAATTCAGGGTATGGCTTGGTTAGGGGGTAGTACCCTTTTTTCCGTGTCCAAGTTCAGTGGCATCCTAACTCTTAAGGGAAAGCTCCAAGCGTCTTCCTGGAGGTCCCTGCCCACACATTCTAATTATACTTCTCTAATTTGATTAGAGAACGTCAGGTTTCTGTTTCCATTGCTTTTTTTTTTCTTTTTTAATCCATTAGCAGCAGAGTGACGGCACTTTTGAAGGCCTTTTGAAGGTCCCAACATCTCTTCTGACCTCAGATTATCAGAACAGTTTATAGAATGGATGCGCAAATAAAAATTTCATTAGTATATCTTTTAAACTGACACCTGTTGCTGTAATCTCCAATGACATAATTCTTTTAAATTTCTGCTTGAATGATGTATACCATATCCCCCAACCAGCAGTAATAAATCTAATTAAACTACAGAAAGAAATGTGAGCTAATTTTGTATGCAAAAGCTGCCACCCAGTTTTTAGATAAGATGAACTTAATATCTACTATCTCAAAAACAAAACAACTCTGTTATTAGTTTCCCTGACATCACAGGTGGGCTGTTTAGCTAATCTGATTCATGTATCAAAGCTTGGCCTGAAACTTGTATCTGAAAATGATCTTGAACTTCTATTCTCCTACCTCTAGATCGCAGGCATGGGCTACCACATTTGGTGCTGTGTGCTAGAGACTGAACCCAGGGCTTCATGAATGCCAGCACTCCACCATCTGAGTGTATACCAGCCCCTAATTCATTCATTAGTCCACTAATTCTGTTTGCAAAGCACGTACAGTTACTGATCATTGACTATTCTGGGTGTTGTTGGGGAGAATCAAGAATCCAAAGTAGTTTCTTTGTTCAACGAATATAAATATATTTGGGAGAAAGTCAGGTATAGAAAACAGCTATAAACATATTATGAACATTTCCACGACAGTGTTTATGTCTCTATTTATACTCTTAAGTTAGGAGATAACAGATTCAACGTGAGACAGTTAAAAAAAAAAAAAAGGCTTGATGAGGTAGGACCAACTGATGGAATAGCAGGAAATATTTATGTGGTGTGGTAGGCAAAGGGAGCTCACAGTCTCTGGAGTGCAGTTTCATGAGGAATAACCGTAGAAGAAACAGGCATTGATTGTGATTACGAAACCATTGCATAATTGCAACAATAAATGCAGAAGAAACCGGGAAGGACATTGACAGGGGTTCACAGTTCTTAGTGACCGTGCAAGAAATAATAGAAAACAAAATAACAAAGCTGACTCAGCTTTCGCTGACATATAGAAAAACTGAGTATGAGTAGTTGAGGGCTGGGGAGTTTGTGGGCAGTTTGTATGGTGGGATATGTGTAAACTTTATCACCAGAGCAGTAAGTTCCAATTCTAGTTGACTGCTTTACGTCAACTGAGTTTCCTTGCTTATGAAAGGGAAGAAAAATGCTCTATTCTAGGGTTGCCACAAAATGTAGAAATAAAGGACTTGGCACATATGTAGCTACTACTGAGGTGATCTATTATTATTTCTGTTAAATAAACTAAATTATGTTACAAGTTTGGTGAGATGCTTGATAAAATTTGTTCTTTGAAATTTCCTACATGTTTGCATTTCACCGTATGCTCTTCCTTCCCTTTCCTGTCATCACCTCCCTGTTCTATAAGTCCCTTCCCCGCATTCATATATTTTTGTTTTGTTTCTTCTTGTGTCTCACTGGTAGGCTTTTTGTTTGTTTGTTTGATAGATGGCTGGGTTGGTTGGTTTGTTGGTTGGCTGGTTTTTGAGGATTGTTTCTGTTCTGTTTTTGAGACAGTTTCATTATGTGACCAAATACAAAAACAAATATTTTTTTTTTCTGCAAATTAGTTTGGTTAGATAACAATGAGAGTGAGATAACTAGGAAGACAAAATATTTTCAAAGTGACAGTTGAGCAGAGTTCAAGGAATTCTGCTGCCTTCTCAAGATTCCATCCTTTTAATATCATCAAAAACTACCCATTCAGAAAAATGTTCCAAGAAAAGATAAGAAATTGCTAACAAGTGAAGTAAATGTTACAACTCTCAGAATTATTTAACAGACAATAAAGGTGGGGAGGGAACCATCAAAGCATGACAACAAAGCCAGAAAGATCTACAGAGAAAAGTAAGTTGATGAAGAATCAAGCAAAAATTAAGGTCAGTGCCCAGGGTACCGTAGACGTGCCAGGGTCGACTTTTGGCTTAGTCCATGCTTAAGCCCATGCGAGTCTGCTTAGCATTTTTAATTTCTTTAAAAATAATTTGGGTTGGTCATGCAAAACTGTTATTTAAGCAAGTAGGGGGCCGAAACAAGGGGAATTTTGAGTTTGAGCCCAGCTGTGGTGAAACAAAGCAAAAAGAAAATAATTTGGGAACTAGATATGATTGTCACTGCTGGATTCTTTATAGTATGAAAAACAGTAAGTAGGCAG
Organism: Cricetomys ansorgei; assembly: GCA_026225945.1. Classification (NCBI taxonomy): domain Eukaryota; kingdom Metazoa; phylum Chordata; class Mammalia; order Rodentia; family Nesomyidae; genus Cricetomys; species Cricetomys ansorgei. Next base: position 9,620,124 of record JAMJFZ010001203.1, read on the forward strand.
GCGATAGTGGTGCACGACTTTAATCCCAGCACTCAGGAGTTAGAGGCAGGTGGATCTCTGTGAGTTGGAGGCCAGCCTGATCTAGAGAGTGAGTTCCAGGGCAGTCAGAGTTACAACAGAGAAACCCTGATTAGAAAAAAACCAAAACAAAAACAAAAAACCCAAAAAAGTAGTATGTAATGTCCTAGAAGCTATTGAGGGGTTACATGGCTACGTTTTTAAACTGGAATTTATGATTATAGTGGCACTGACATGTTATAACCTTGTGGCATGTATCATGAAAAGCCACAGTCATCTGTAGTCAGCGTTGACAAATGTTGGTGCCGTTTTGTAGTTTAATTTTTGTTTAAATGGTGTGCCGTGGAAAGCAGGGATGCTGAGCCTTCTGTGGTACATAGGGAATCTCCTCGGCTGTGGTCTCAATGTCATGGGTATCAAGATTGTAGAACTCTGGCATAATACATAAGATAAATGTGAGAGGATAAACTTTCTTTGTAGCTCCCAACAATCTATGCTTGCTTCTGAAATCATTTGTGGAAAGAATTTCTTTTTAACTTCCACTCCTTTATGGACCTACAAATTTTATAGAATAAAGCGAAAATTTCATGATATTATCAGATTGCTATAAAAGTTACTAAACACTCAGTCTTGCAGTTCTCATGAGAGAGTTTGTAGACCAGTACTAATATATGGCAGGTAAGCAGCATTACTTAGAGCTTTGTCTTTGAATATTCATGTTTTCCTTTTATTTTTAACTTACTTCCTATGCTAAAAATATATTTGGAACTTAGGCTGACACTTAACAGTAAAACAATCATTGATCCAAAGAGGAAAGAAAGCTAAGTGGCCATTAAGGTCCATGCTGAAGCCAAAGCTTTTTAGCTGTGTTTGATTCACGGCTCCTTCTTAATCTCCATCTCTGCCACAGGCACTATTATAGATGATGGGACCCTGAGAACAAGCAGACAAAGTTCTCTACCCTCCGTCTAGAACTACTGTGGCTCACTTTCTTTAGGAACCAAAAAGACCTAAAATTAAAATGTCATACAGTTTCCTGTGGCAGCATTAATTCTGTGGCCCATGAAGTTGGACAGTAGTACTCAGTGGTACTGAGGTAAGAATCATGACATTGAACTGCACTCTTTAAAGTGGGAATCTGCACTGCCGTGTAGGAGTGCAGCTGATAACAAAGATGAGTTGCTATGTATTATCCATTATGATATCTTTTTTTTTTCTTTTCAGAAACCCCAATGATGAAAAATACAGATCGATTCGTATTGGAAACACAGCATTTTCTACTAGACTCCTGCCTGTCAGAGGAGCTGTTGAGTGTTTATTTGAAATGGGCTTTGAGGAGGTAAGTATATGAAAGGGTTTCCTCCCTCATTTTATGTGCAAAGCAGTCAGCAGTGACTAGTGATTTGAATGTGCATAGTGGCTTGAATTAAATATTACTTTTAATTAATTGACCATTTTGGAAATATGTAGAGCTAGTTATTTTTTTAACCTGTTAGACATTTTTAAAGTATAATGGAGTCAGCCTAAAATGACACAAAACTCAATGACTCAAAGACCCTCAATAAAGAGGGTCAAGTCCAACCGCATCACATGCGGTCCCTTCAGTTTTCCAGCGTGCATCATTGTCTCCAGTAAGAAGTAAAAAAGGGAAATAAATATAGAAAAGATGAGTTCACTTGCCCACAAAATAGTTTTCTTCTGTGATAGGAATCTCAAGTGTTTCCATCTTCTCGAACCTTGTGGCAGAGTTTACTCTTATAATGCAATAATCATAATTATCAGGATTGTGAGTTTTAACCAGGCATGTGGACATATCCTATAGTCTTAGCTACTTGGGAAGCTAAAGGTGAAAGGTCCTGAGTCCAGGGCAGCCTGGATTATGTATTAAGACTCTGTCTTTGAAAGATAGACAATCCAACAGAAAGGTTTTTGAATCTTCTATGTACCCCTGTTTCTGGTGCGTAGGATATTAAAAGGAGTTGAACAGGGTTATAGGTGCCAGTGGGAGTCTGAATCAGCATTTGTAGACATTGTTAAAGAAATAGGATATACTTTTCTTCCTGTCCACCCTTCCTAACCAAATTCTATTGCATACCGTGAGAATGTCGCTATAAAGTAAGCTAATATCCCGTCTCAGCCAGAGCGTATGTTCTAATAGGTTAGAAAACATGAAAGCAGAAACAAGTGCAAAGAAGAAAACCAGACAGGGCTGTGCACTTGCATGAGTTGGAGCTGCAGCCACTGCAGTGGTACAGTGACTAGAGAGGGCCCCTGAGGAGGAAAAGGTAGGGCCTGAGCGACAAGAAACCACTCAGGTCCCTGAGACCCAGTTCGTGCAGAGGATTGTCATGTGCAAAGGACTTCTAGATTCGGTGTCTCTGACACAGAAATAGATTTAGAGGTGGACAGATGAGGCCATATCAGGAAAGGACTTAGACAGTTTCAAGTGCAATGGGAAGTCATACTAGTTAGTCTTGATTGCCAGTTTGATTAGATAATCACCTGGGAGATTAATAAACACATCTCATCTGTGAGACCATTTCCAGAGACAGACCAGAAGGTCCATGACTACATGGATGGTTTAATCCTTTGAGGGATTCAAACTCTGAATGGATCAGAGAGATAAAACTATGGAGGTGGGCCTCCATGGAGGAAGTGGTCTCTAGGGACATGTCTTTGGATGCCATCTCTTACCCTGGCCTCTTCCTGTTGCTGCTCTGCTGTATACTTCCTGTTGCCTAGAGATGCCTCCTCCCCGACATGGTCTTACCACCATGATGTTCTGTATGGCCATGGACCCAGGAACATGTTGCCAAGTAACTTGGGACTGAACCCTCTGAACTTGAGGCTCAGGTTGAGGAAGACTGGGACCCAAATGTCTTTGTGACCCTGCAGTTTACCGTAGCTGGCTAGTTCTCAGCCAGGAGCTGAGCCTGCCCTCCACCTGCATCCCCTTCCACTTCAGGAGGGATGAAGCATGGGAAATCTGACAGGACATGGGGTTGTTTTGGTTCTGAAACACATTGCTGGCATTTAGTTGTCATGGGCCAGATTAGCTAAACATCCTGCAATCAGAATTGTCCTGAAAAAAAAAAATGTTTTGATAAGCAGGTTTATTGAATCTTAGAATTCTTGATTTCTTAAAATGTTCCTAGATTTGTTATATTTAGCCTATAATTTTGACCTTTTATGAAAATATGGTGCTTTGGATTAAACATTTTTAGCATGAACATGTTGGCCACAGTTACCATGTTTAGGATTGGATAGATGGAAAGGCAAGCTGAGAGCCACACCTCTGTCCACTTGGGGCTCTGAGGTATGGACTAACATGTAGACCCAGATACCTGGGTGCTGTTTCCATGCTTAACTCAAATACATACCAGTTCCACTTGGCCACAGAGCTGAATGTCACTTCCACTCCCTGCACAAACTACCTCCTGCTTTTTCAGTGCTGCTTCACTTTACCAAGACACCAGATGGCTCCATTTGTGGGAACCAGATGGTGCACAAAGATATGAGGCATTTTTCCACTTATAACACTTTTATTACTTTAATTTTTGTTTGTTTCTTTTCTGAGACAGGGTTTCAGTGTACCCCAGGCTGTCCTGAAATTCACTCTATAGTCCAGGCTAGCCTCAATCTTACTGTGGAGTCCAGGCTATCCTGAAACTCACTGTAGAGTCCAAGCTGGCCTCAAACTTGTGAGTTTGCTGCTTTGACTACCCCAATGCTGGGGTTACAGACAGATCTTTGTTTCTCGTTGACATATACTGTTTTGTACATTTCTGTGATGTCTGGATTTATGTATGTACATGAGGTAATGATCAAATCAAGGTAATTGGCATGTCTGCCATAGTGAGTACATGCAAAGTCCTATTTGGAGATACAATTGCATATTGTAACTACATTCACTCTACTATACCAAAGCCACAGCAGAACCTACTCCAACTGTAACACTTACCCACTGACCAGTTTCTCCACTTACCTGTCCCTATCCCCCATCTCTGGTACCCACTGTGGTGCACCTCCTTTCTAATGTCAGAAAAGCAAATTCGTTCGGACTGAGCTCTCACTGTTACAGATGTTCTGTTTGCTCATCCCCTTCCTACTGTTTGCAAAAGCTTGTAGATTTTGGTTTCTGTTTAGACTAAAGTGGGGTCAGTTATAACAGAACAATTGAGGTCACTGCATTTTGAATCCATGATCTAGCAATTATTATGTAGCATCAGATAGGTTAGTCAACTTCTCTGAGCCTTTGTAGTTTCACATAAAATATATATGTAAATGATAAAATTCCAGCCTTTCAGATGGTTCTGAGAGTTATTGGAGAGAATGTATCTGAAATGCTCAGCACCTAGACTACATAAACACCGTGAGTGGGAGTAATTATTTTCACAGCTAATATGGTTAATGCATGAAGCAACATGTACAACATGTCTATGGAAAGGGATTCATTTGTGATGAGGTTTTCTGTTATTAATGCCTGATTCCTGAATCCTTCTGTTACCAGGGAAAGTCATTTTCAGTTGTTTTAAATGTTCATAATCTGCAAGTCTCTTAGTTAGGGTTACTGTTGTTATGATGAAACACTCTGACCAAAGGCAATTTGAAGAGGAAATGGTTTATTTTGCTTACACTTCCATATTTCATTTCATCATTGTCAGAGCCAGAACTCAAACAGGGCAGGAACCTAGAAGCAGGAGCAGATGCCGAGGCTATGGAGGAGTGGAGCTTACTGGCTTGCTCCTTATGGCTTGCTAAGCCTGCTTACAGTCCAGGACCAACAGCCCTGGTGTATCTCCACCCACAATGGCTGGCCCTTCCACATCAGTCACAAGTTGACATAGCAATTTCTGAGTTGAGGTTCCCTCCTCTCAGATGACTCCAGCTTTTGTCAAGTTGACATAAAAACTAGCCAGCATAATAGGTGTGGCTACTGTGTGGTTAACAACCTTGAATCATATTACAGTTGGTAGAATTACTGTCTGCCACATTTGCTTCTCAACACCTTGAAACTTGATTGGATATATTTTCATGTTACCTGTTTTCTTGGTTTATAATTTATTATTTTAAATTAGGAGTTTTGTGTAGTGTTATATTAAAGCAGTCTGTGTTATGGATAAGCACTTAACTAATCTCAACAAATATTGCTTATTTTTGTTCTGATTTGTTTAGAGAACTTTTCTATTCCTGTTAATTGAATTGGAAAAAAAAGAAAGAAATAAAAAAGGAAAGACATGACTGCTCCTAAGTGTGGTGGAGGAGGATGTTTATTGTAGATATGAGAGAGAACATAGCCAGAGGCATCTGAAAGGGTCCAGACTAAATATGACCCTGAGCCAGGACATATTGGGGGAACGGTACCTGTAGCTGCAGCCAAAAGAAGGGCCTGGAAACCAAAATGACTGCATTATATAGGGAAGAGCAGCCCAGCCCCCTGGGTTGGGGGGGTGTTAGGGTAGGGGTTAGGGTATGCCATCCAGGATGACCTTGTAACAGGTAGGGACTGAGGGATGCTGGGAGATCCTGGTGGCCAGGTCCACTTTGATATCTTAATAGGCATCTCAGCCATTTGTCCCTGGTTTGAGACCTAACATCCCAGCCTTTTTGTTGATAATGAATGATAAGGGTGACATAATCTTTTCTGTGACTACTTCCCCACTGACATTGGGGTGTCATTGTTGGGAACCTAAGAAAGCTGAATGCTGGTCAAGGCCCAGAAGAGCAGGCAGATTCACTTGATGTCCAGGCTCTGAGGGACCGTTTGGAGCTAGGGAGGTGCAGGCCACATTGGAGCAATCTGTGAGGCTGGGCCACCTTGGGCTAGCAGCTTTGGAGCAGTCTAGGATGCAGATTCCTAGGGAATGCCTGAGGCTAGAGCAGATCCTGATAGTTGGGGAAGGGAGTCCCAAGACCAAGTAAAGAGTAAGTGAGCCCACCCTTAGCAATGGGAAGGTTAGGCAGGCAGGAAGCAGGCAGTTGATTATTTGGAGACAGTGCTTATTTGGAGTCCTTTTGACCTGTGAGAGGTGGATCCAAGTCAACCTCCTGAAGCTTACAAGAATTTTTAAGTGTATAAAAAGAGATATACACTGTAGATATGTTAGCATTACCACTATTTGTAATCTGTATTGAAATCCACCTTGTAAAGAAGACAGTAGTAGATTCATACCTTTGAGTCATCCTTCCCCGTCTGGTCTGTCTTCTTTGGAGACCCTAGGGATCCCGTTAGGAGCTGGTATTTCTATTGTGGGAAGCTTTTTCGTTAAACATTTTAAATGCTGTATTCAGCAGCTCTCTGAAGAGCTTGAGGACATCTATTATATATACCTGATTTTAGGCTTGGCTCCGAAAACATGTACAGGAGGATAAATAAAGCTTGTCTCTAAATGAATCACAAAACAGTTTATAAGTTAGTAGCTTTTATAAGAATAAGAATTTACAGGCTTATCCCTGTTAAGTTTGAGCCTTAAAATTTTTAGTTGAAGATTTAAAGATCAAAATAAAACTTTAAACAATAATTTAGTCCATAGAGAGACTGGGAACTTTTTTGAGCTTTTCTATAGTATACTATTATAGAAAATTAACAGGTTTTTTTTTTTTTTTTTGTATGAATCGGTTTTTCTAAATAGCTAAAGCTTAACAAAGTAAGCAAAGACAGAGAGGATAGAAAAATATCACTGTTAACCTGAGTAGTCTAGTGTTGAACTAGTAGCCTGGTGTTGAACAGAGTTATCAAAGACTTAAGTAGTTAGACATACATCTTAAGTCAGCTTTTGTTAATTTGAATATACCTTGAGAACTTATCATCATATAAAAATCCATCCTAATCCAAAATATTTTGGAGACCTGCTGTTGCTTTCTGATTCCAAAAGTAGATACAATGATAAACCAAGGGCTCAGTAGGACTGAGGAGTTCTGTAGGTGCTGCCTTGGTTGGTTTATACCATGTGGTCATCTAAGACGGTGATGGCATGTACACTTTAACCTTAGTAAAGATGGCCACCAACCATGTGGTTGTTATTTAAAATATCTATTTTTTTAGATCTACTTTTAGCTGAGAAGTGGTAGGTGCATGCCTTTAATCCCAGCACTCCGGAGGCAGAGACAGGTGGATCACTCTGAGTTCAGAGGCCAGCCTGGTCTACAGAGTGAGTTCAGGGCAACCAGAGTTACAACAGAGAAACCCTGTCTGTGGGGGGAAAAAGGAGAGAAAAAGAGAAGGAAGGAAAGAAGGGAGGGAGGAAGGGGAAAAGAAGTTGAATCTAAGTAACATATACAGTATATTTTAACAAGAGCTGAAAAACATATATAGTAAGTTGAAGCGAATTAGTTACCCATATAGATGTTTTATTATAAGCCTTTTGTTACACGTTTTTAAGCCAAGTTTTTGTTACAGATTTTATACATTTTAACCACACCCAATGAACTACAAATCATAAGATAGAGTTTACAGCATAGTCTTAAGAGATTTTTTGAGAACAGAACAGAGAAATCATAGAGATAGAAGATTTTTAAGAGTTGAAAGTAGAAAAACTTTAAGTAATAAGAGACTTTTGGAAGTGTAGAGCAGAGCAAATACAAGAGATTTGGGGAACATTTGTACAGTTGTAAAAGTTTTTTACAATATGAGATAATTTAAAAATTAAAATTGCCATCTTTGGCCACTGATCTATATTAAAGTCAAGCTGTTTCTAGTCCTAGTAGGAGAGAGAGAGGGAGAAGGGAAGAAAGAGAGAGGGGTGGGGGAGGGGGAGAGAGGGGGGGGGGAGAGAGAGGGGGAGGGAGGGTTGGAGACAGGAAAAATGAAATTTAAATTGTGGTGCAGGGAATTTTTATAGATTCTAAGATGGAGCTAAGAGAGAGTCCATAGTGTCCCAGACCAGCCTTAAAGAAGCTCAGGGATTGCAGGAGGGAGCTAGAAGACAAAGGACAGGTTGCCTAGGCCCAGAAGGGTTTAAGGAAGCAGTGGAGTTGCAGGAAGCTCCTGGGGAGAGGAAAGGAAAAGGGTGTCCCAGTACATTGCATGAGGGAGGTGAGAGGAAACAGGCTGTAAAGTGTCTTAGAAGAAGTAGAAGTCTGAGCTGTGGGGCTGCAGGCACCTCCTAGCTGGAGGAGATGAAACGTCTCAGACTTCATCCCCTAGGGGGAGGTGAGAGATAGGGGGAGGAGAGGGAGAGAGTAGCTAAGGTGGATAAAGTGCCTTTGTGACAAGAGTTTCCTTGGGGCATCCCCAAGCAGAATGGGAAACTTGTCAGAGAGAAAAATGTTCCAAATCGCAGAGGAAAGGCATCCATTGTCCTTGTGATTGGAGCCCAGTAGGAGGCTAAAGGAGCTTCTGGCACAAAGCCGGCAGGCAGCTCGGTTGTGACTTATCCAGTAGAGGAGAGAGGAGAGAGCAGCTGAGGCTTTTGGGAAAAGGGAGGTGTAAGTGTTGTTAGTAAGAGCAGGCCAGAGCAGAGAGATGCCCAGGCTGGTGGACATAGGGTGCAGAAGACTGTAAGATCAAGAGAGACAAGTATGTTAGGAAGTAAGGAAGAGAGAAATCTGTAGTTTGGGTTTAAAGATGCTACTTGATGGTGGATGACTTGCCTTGTATGCGCAAGACTCCTAGCACCACAAAAACATTGATATCCGTTATTTCACATTAACTATCAATGTATACTTTTAACTTCTCTGGGAAAATGGTGGGCCCAAACACACTTCTGATTATGTAACTGTTTTTAAAACCTTGGACTTAGAAATCGTTATATAACTTTTATTTTTAAAATGTTTTAATTATAATTATACACATCTGTAATATACTTGTAATTATACAAGTTATTAAACAGGTCAAGGTAACTGACATATCCATCACTTCAGATATACATCATTTCTTAGGGAACATTAAAAATCTATTAACTATTTTGAGATAGTTAATTGTTGTCAACCATATTCATCTTACTACGTGTTGCATAACTTCTTACTGGTTTTATGTGGTATCTTCATGAACTTTTTGTTGTGTTTTTTAAAAAGTATCTGTACTGGGGATTGAACCTTGTTTCTCATAAATGCTAGTCAACCAATGTGTCCCACTCACCAGATTTGTTTTAAAAAGCCATCTTGTGAGACCATCTCACTAACTTGCCCAGGCCTCCATCCTGAGTAGTTGGGATTATAGGCTCAGCCTCCTGGCTCAGGCCTTTTGTATGGCAGAATTCCTACTGTCATTACTTTGTATGGCATTTAATTAAAAATAATAGTATTTTACATTACTGCAGAAACTCTAGGAATACACACTTGCCATTTCCATGATCTATTCTGAAAAGTTATGTTTTCTGAAGCTCTTGTAAGGCTAGGGTGGAATTCAGTGGGCAGGGTACTGCTTGCCAAACACACACGAAGCTGTAGATTCAAGCTCCAGCACCACAGAAGCTGGGCTTGGTGGCACATGTCTGTAATCCCAGCACTTAGGAAGTGGAGGGAGAAGGATATTGCAGTGTATTTGAACACATCTCTGGATATTATACTCAGTGACTTCTGTGTGCACCCCAGTATTTTGTATCATGTATTGGCAGCCTGAAGCCTGGCAGGATGTGTGATTTCAACAGCTGAGAAGGCCTGCTTTCTAATGTAACTAAAAGCTGCTCTCTCTTAGCTCAGTGTAAACAGAGTTGCTGAAAAAGAGGTCACTTGAGTCCTCCACCAGGCTGGAGGCAACTTTAGGCATGGCTTGGTCTTTCCTATTTGTCCTGTAGTCACCCCACTATAAACATGGACATAGCTTGGATGAATGTGGCCTGGCCCCTTTTGTGTTGTGCGCCCCCACTATAAACGTGGACATGCCCTGATGACCAAAGATTTGGGAGAAGTAAAACTACTGTATCTCCTTTATCATGCAAATAATATTCTAGGAGAGAGGAAAAGAGGGGCCTTTTAAGATAGGAATAAACTACTTGGATAAAGACTGAGTCTGAGCTGGAGGATGGCTACTGTACTACTGACTATGCTGAGGTCTTTCAGGCTAAATGTCTCATGTGTCTCTATTAATACAACACTGGACTACAAGAGGATCAGGAAGTTCAGGGTCATCCTCAGCTAGAGAGCAAATTCAAGGTTGGCCTGGAATACATGAGACCTGTCTCAGGAAAAAAAAAAGAAAAAAAAAAACAAAATAAATAAATACCCCTTGATCTACATTAAATATGCTAAACTTTACATACCAGCAAGGGGACACATTTTCTTAATTTTGTTTAAAAACTAGTATGCTGAGATATGATTCATTCAGGGTTGGAGAGATGGCTCCATGGTTAAGAGCACCCAAGTTTGATCCCCAGCACCCACATGGCAGCTCGCAAATCCCTGTAATTCCAATTCCAGTGGAGACAACACCCTCCTTTGACTTCCCTGGGCACCAGGCACACAGCACACAAGACACACATGCAGGCAAAACACCCATAGATATAAAAAAATAAAACTTAAAAAAAAAAAGGTATGATGCATTCAGTAGTATTGCCCTCACTGTGTGTAAGAATGGCTGTCAGTTTAAAGCAGAAGTGAAGATTTCTCTAAATTCTGTAAATTCCAGGGAGAAACACACCTTATCTTTCCTAAAAAAGCTTCAGTGGAGCAGCTGCAGAGAATCCGCGACCTGATTGCCTTAGAGAGAAGCAGCAGATTGGATGGGTCGAGTAAGAAGGTGGAGTTGTCTCCGCAACCTGCGGCTACCAGGCTTGCTCCAGAACCATCTGAAGAGTCCACTGTGTTAACGCACCACTCAGGAAACCAGCCAGGACAGCCACCAAGCCTGCCCTCTGCTCCAACGGTAGTGTCATAACCCAGCATTCCTCAACTTTCTGTTAGTATGGAAATAGCAAAACAGAGTTTTCCTGAAGTGATATCTCAAATGTTCTTGGTTTTTAGAACTCTTAACATCTTCACATTTGTTAAGCAGTTTGAAAATTGTCAGTTATAGCAAGTGTCGGGCAAATGGCTTTTATTTTCCTCCCCCCTTTAGTTCCTTCTACAAAGTCTCTTGTATCCCAGGCTGACCTTCAACCCATGATTCCCCCGATTCAGCTGGGATTAGAGTTGTGTATAACCATGCCCAGCTGTTGTACTTATATTTTAAAAGCTAACTTGAGGCATACTTCTCCTGGAGCAATTAAGATTTGTTTATTATTTTATAATTGTACCTGCTTAAATCAGTGCTTAAATCAGCCACACAGAGGAGTGTATGTCTTTGACCTCAAACAAACGAACTTGCTGAACTGATATATATGGCCATTAGATTAGTTGATTGCCTCTATGGTATTTACACTGGTAATTATATTTTACCTGCTGTCAATCTCAACGGGGATTATTAATCCTCTTGGTCTAACCAATATCTGGCAGTAGATAGTTAAAGTCAGTGAAATTTAGTTATTAGCATGTGTAGATGTGGATGCGAGCATAGATCTATTTGATTATTCTCATGTGTTCTCAGCAGAGGACAGTTATTCTTTAGTAATTCAATCCCCACTCCTAGAGTGTGGTGGGGCAGGACTTTAATCCTAGCATTTCCAGGCATTGAAAAGGAGGCTGAGTTCCAGGATAACCTGGGCTACATAAGCAGACCCTGCCAGAAACAAAACAAACAAAAAAAACCAAAAACAGTTGGAGCCTGTTTGATATCAAGACAGCTGACACTGGTAAAACTAAACACTATAAATTGTAAGTGTGTAACATTTCAATTTTTCTTATTGAAAACATATATAAAAGTTTAAAAGTCTGGAAAACTGTACACACATATCTTAAACATAATTGTCTGTAAATGGTAAAATTTTGGGTAATATATTATTTACACCTCTTAGTATTTCATGATTTTTTTGACAACATATAGTTTACACAGAGGGAAAAAATTATTTTTTTGTAAGAAATGTTTATTGAATTCCAAAATGAATTAAATTAGAAGTGTCACTTAAAATTTATTATTAAACAGAACTTTCATGCTTAAAAATAGGTTCCACATCTAGAAGTCACATATAAAGGATGATATTAGAGGTGGAAAAGAACTGGTGGGCTTGGAGGTCCTTGGTCTTTGCCAGAGGAGTGAGCATGCTCATCGGGCATCACTGATTTGACAGAATCGTGAGCTTTGCACTTTCTTATACAGTCTGAAATATCTCACACCAGAAACCAAAATAAATTGGAGTATGAATAGTGAAGAAAAAGCCTTTTTGGTCTCAAACAGATTTCACATTTTAAACTTGTATTTATACTCCAAATAACTTTTCCTCTGTCAGGCAATTAACTGCTGTATTATATAGCATTAGTACATGGCTATCCAGCTGCCAAAATTGCCCTGTAATCAACAGCCTTGTATTTTTATGCCTTAAGCCCCCCTCCTTGGGCCAATGAATATGTAACGAAGTAAGGCAAGAAAATAAACTTTATTGTTCAAGATGATTTGAATGCCATTAAAACTACAACGAGTGGGATAATTTCCAGATAGAAAGGGAATAAATTGAAAATAAAAATACTCTGAATCAGAGTTCTTACCCTCTCAGTAAGTAAAAATCTGCATTCAAGAGAAAGACGCCACTTTAAATGCATCATTTTAGTAAGCGTTCTCTCAAATAAAAATGGAGTTTTGTTTATGTTTGTATGTCAGTTTTGCTTTATAACAATTTCCATTTTATATCAATCAGCGTGTTCTCCATGCTGACTTCCCTCTGCTTCGTTTCTTACCACTAAGCCCGTGTCCCCTGTCTGCTCAGCTGTCGAGTGATGTCCCCTCTCTGCTGACACTGGTCTCACACAGCACCCGCCCCCCCTTGGTCTCTTTTTCAGGAAGGCTTCTGGGTGGCATTTCCACCTGCCTACAGGCTGTTCTCCCCCGTGTCACACTGGCATCATGAGCACACATCTGAACCGTAATCCCATCTGTAACAGACCATTGTTTAAGAACCTTTCCTATAAGTTCTTTTAAAACAAGTAGCACACAGCTTTCCCTGTGGTCTTACATGGCCTGGACTTCTTGCTGCTTCTTCCCCATCGTTTCTCTTACACTTGTCTTACAGGTCTCCATCCTTTAATGTGTGTCGTCACTAAGATATTATGAACACATACACTAAATATATTTTTGTTTTATTCATGAATATTGTACTGTGTACATTATACAACAATGCAGAGAGAACACATTTAGTTCTAAAAATTGTTAACAATAACTATGTACATAAATCTACATTTTTACATAGTACTGACGGTTTTGAATTAGGGGAATAACTTTTTTGATCTCATGATTTTTTGTTGTTGTTATATTATAATGCATCCTTTGCTAGAGCATATATGGAGAAAGCAGGGAGTCCATGCTGGAATGTAATGCACTGGCTGTCTCATTTTTCTCCTTGCCCTTTATTACCTATAGTTCTTTGTAACATTTTTAAGCCAAGGATAAAGTTTAGTTAAAACCAGCATTTGGGAAGCAGAAGCAGGTGGATCTCTGAGTCTAAGGCCAGCCTGGTGTACAGAGTGTGTTCCATGACAGCCGGGACTATACAGAGCAACCCTGTCTTGAATAAAGCAAAGACAAAAGCTCCATCCCTGTAAGTCCACTCAGCCAGGGGCATTTGAAACTGTAACACCACCATACATTTAGACTCAGGAAGAAGCATACTACTCCTCTACTCTGCCATTGTTTTCTCTCCTCTGCGTAGTTTCTGCAGTTCATTGGGAGCCACTTTTAATCCAAATATCAACCAGTATTATTTGATTTACATTTTGAACTAAAAATAATGATAGCTCTAATGTTTTCTTCCCAGTGGACCATTTGGCACATACAGTTTTATTGGTGCCTTCAGTTAGCTCACCTTGGTGCCACTTGTACAGCTTGCTCCCTTGTAACTTATTTTCCCTGTTACAGGCTGTTCTAAGATACAGAGTTTCTGTTCTGCTACATTTATTCACTTTTTTTTTTTCCTTCGTTTTTTAGACAGGATCCCATGTATCCCAGACTGGCCTGGAACTCACTGTAGCCAAGAATAACACTGAATTCCTGAGCCACCTGCCTCCGCCTTCCAGTGCTGATATTGGAAGTCTGCAACACCGCTCCTGGCTGAAGGGACTTTCTCAGCTTGTTTTTGCTTGTCATTCACTGCTCCTGAGTACAGTTAGTCATTCCATTCTTACGTGATTCAGCTGCTGACCTTGCTACTCCCGTAAAAAACCCACAGCTTATTCCTGTTTTTCTTCAGCTTGGTGCTACCCACAGCAGGCTGAGTCTTCTCATGTCAGTGTCAGTTAACTTAATGAAGACGGTTCCCCACAGGCCACCCAGTGTAGACGGTGCCTCACTGAGACTCTTCCCGTGAAATTGGGAAGAGTTGGTCCAGTTGATGAAGTTAACCATCACACCTTCCAGTGGGGTGGCCATTTTTCCTTTTCCCTTTGCCAACTTCTTTAACTTCACATTTTGCCACAAATGACATATCTTCAGGAAGGTCTTATTTTAGAACCCTAGTTATAAAATCTCATTTTATCCTTTATGTGTGCTTCATAACTATCACCCTTTTTTTTTTTTTGGATAGGGTCACAGATTTCCCATGCTGACCTGGAAGTCATTGTAGCCAAGGTGGCCTTGAGCTCAGATCCTCTTGCCTCTACCTCCTCAGTGCTGACATTACAGGCATACATCACCACACCCAGTTTGATACACGCTAGACAAGCACTGTGTCAACTGAGCTTCATCCCCAATCTTTTTGGTACTTAAAAATAAATTAACTTACCAGTATATTCCCAGTATCCTAGTAAATAGAGGATCAGTGAACATTTATGGAAGCAAGTATCACTGGATTCCTGTGTACCGATACGCTACTTGATTGTTGATTCATTGTGGTGGATCCGTGAGTATGTGATTCTTTTTCTTTCTTTCCTTCCTTCCTTCTTTTTTTTCTTTCATCTTCCTTTTTCTCATCTTCCTTTTGTGTGTGTGATACTGAGGATGATACCGAGGCCTCACGCATGCTGTACCACCGAACTCTGTGTCCCCAACTCTCCCATTTAAAATAGTGAGACGGGGTCTTGCTTAGTTGTCCAGCCTCGCCTTGAACCTCTGAAGTAGCTGGGATGCAGGCCTGTGCCACTGAACTTAGCCACTGCTTCTTTCTTGTACATATATCCCAGTGCTTATTGCAGTGCCTGGCATACTGTGTTTGGTAATGATTCCCTCATCCAGTCACATGTACCATGATTCCTCTTAGAACTTTTGTCTTCTTTTCCTTCTTTTATGTTTGAAGTAGGGTCTTGTTAAGTAGCATCTTCCTCCCGATTAATGGTTTTTGTGTTGTGATATTTCATAAAGTATATTACTTTTAACCTTCTACATGATTAGTTTAGTTGGGTATATTTCATGTACCTAGTCATTTTTCATCAGAATTTCAAAACATGTGCCTTACGTGTTTTCAGTAACATGTCTGATACCAGACTCCCCTCCCATCTATGCACACGTTCAATTTTTCTTACTGCTTAAAGGCCTTTAGGGCTTTGTTTTTTACCTACTGCTGTACAGTGCTGTAGTCTAGTTTCTTTTCTTTTCCATTCATCCTAGCTCTTCAGCTGTGTGAAATTTGCTCCTGTAATTCCTTTGAGATGTTTTCTTTTTCCATTGTTTGTATTCTTCTCTAGAATTTCTCCTAGATATGGAAGCTTCTTGACTTATCTTGAGTATCTGTTCATTTTATGCCTTACTCTTAGAAAATGCTTTCACTTACTCTTCTAATTAATCACTCTTTAATACATTTATTCCACTGTTTGATCATACCAGTGCCTTCTTTTTATCAGTATTTTAATTTCATTCCTAAGATCTATACTAGAGCCTTTTGAATATAGATGGTTCCCACTTTACAGTAGTAAATTATGAAAGAAATGCAGTACACATCCAGTAGAACCATCCCTGGAATTTAGGAGTGTTAGTGTTTTACGTAGCAGTCAGTCTCTCGCAATGATGGACAGGGCCAGTGAGCTGCAGCTCCACCAGCCTCAGTGTCCTGAGGTCGACAGAGTACCATGTAACCAAGCTGTGGTGCAGTAGGGGGACTAAATGCTTTTTCACGCAAGATATTGTCAACTTGTGATAGATTTTCCAGGACATAACCCCATTAGAGGAGCGTCTGGATGATGTACGCTCCAAGCTGGGAAGACATACTTCTTTTTAGTCTCAGCTGTGTTTTCCATTGTTACTGCAGGATTTGCTTTTCTGATACTAGTTCTAACACATTTTTCTCCTTGTGGCTCATGCCAGTTTTGTAGACCCCTCCACACCTGGCAGAGCCTACGAGCCTGCCAGCTGCATTTGCTTCCAGCATCTGTACTGAGGGCAGGACATGATACCGGATATACCAGAAGCACCTGGTATGGACTTGGTGATTATCCTTTCTTTGGAGACTCTAAGCATGCTGTGTCACTGCCAAGAGGCAGTGTTGAGATGACAGGGAGGAAGGAACACTGTTCTTCCTGCAAACCCTGACCATCCCTCTCCATACTCATCTCCATGTCCCCTTGTGCTGTGCAGTCCTCTGGCTCCTCACACCTTAGCACTATTTTGAGAGTTTTTTCACTTTCCGTCGACGCTTTGACAGGTGGGCATACTGCCTGGCTCTCCCCTTTAGTCCACACACATGCCTTTCCTCTCTTGGGTATTTATTGACATTCTTGATCTCATAAATCGTGTCTCCTTTGTAATGTTGTATGTCACAGCTGTTTGTAGTAGAAAGGGTTGTCAGATGCATTGCTCAGAGTGCTGTCTTGACCAGAGCTTTGATTAAGGATTCAGAAGCTAATGTATGTCCTCAGTAGTATATGCATAGTGGAAAATGGACCGACACAGATGTAACTATCTCTTAATACTAATACTGTAAAGGTATCCATATAACTTTTTTTGTGTATGTGGAATCCACATGTTATCTGTGAAATCATAGAACTACAGAGTTTTTATTGTATCATTTTTATAGCATAATAAAAAGCTAACTTTGGTGTTTTTTCTTCTTAGACTGGTGATTCAACCATTTTTAAAGTTCTTCAGTCCAACATTCAGCATGTGCAGATCTATGAAAATCCTGTCCTCCAAGAGAAAGCATTGACTTGTATCCCTGTCGATGAACTAAGAAGAAAATCTCAAGAAAAGTTATTCAAAGCTAGAAAGTTAGATAAAGGTAGTGGCTTCTGTAATGATTTGTTGCTAACCATGCGGCATTGCTAAATAGTAGTGCCTTTAGCTAGTTGTGCACACTGTAAATAGCTGACCTATACATAGAAGTATCGCAATAATGAATACGTCTTTGCTTTCTTAAAAAGATAATGTGGTAACAGTAGTATAGAACATTTCCCATCCCAGCTTTGAAGCATACAGTTCCTTGCTATTGAGTACTTGATGCTGCTGCATAACCCTTACACTGTCCTTTTTTTTTGTCATATAAAATGGAAGTCTGCCCATTAAATGGTTATAGTCTGCCCTGCCCGACTAGCAATCTGCTCTACTCGCCATCTCTGATTTTGACTGCTCTATTGCATATAAGTGGAATCATAATATTTGTGCTTTGTGGTTGGCTTACTTGGTTTAGGTAATTTCCCCGGGACTCATTTGTATTAAAACATACTGCAGAATTGTCCTCTCTTGTGACAGATGAGGATCCATGACCTATTGTGTGTGCATCCATTTCTTGCCTGTCTAGCCATTTATTTGGTGGGCACTTGTGTTGCTTTCACATTTAGCTTCTGTGAGCATGGGTGAACAGATGTTTCTTTGAGACCTGTTTTTAATTACTAGCGTCTTAACCAAAAAGTGCTAATATGCTAATTTTATTCTTAATTGTTTTGAGGACTTGCCAAACTTTCCCACAGTGGCTGTACCGTTTTGCCTTCCCATCGGCATTGCACGGGGTTTCAGTTTGTTCTCACCTTCACCAGCAGTTACGTTTTTGTGTATACATAATAACCATGTTAACAGAGGTGAGATGGCATCTCATTTTAGTTGTGACTCACCTTCCCAATAATGTTGAACATCTTCTAATGGGTGTGTATATGTCTTCCTTGAACAAGTGTCTATCAAAAATTGCTTTTAAAATATTTTCAATCTGAATATACATTTTCATTTTAATCTTTGGCATGTGAATGTTTATGGGTAAGGTAGAACGTTACGGAATATACTGCAAGCATTAAATGGTATTTTTATGTTTTGTATTGTCTTCTTACTATGCTGTGGATTGAACTCAGTGTCTTGCATATGCTAGACAAATGCTCTACCATGGAACTACACCTACAGCCTGTAGTTTTTAAAATAGGGTCTCACTGTGTAGCTCAGGGTGGCACTGACAACACAGTCTCACTGCCTCTCACTCCCAAGTGCTGGGATTATAGGCCTGCTTCCCCATCTCTGGCTTTGGTGACTAATAGAATCCCTAAAGGTAGACCACAGGTTCACACTTGTGATTAGATATTATTTATTGGTGCAAAATAATTTTACAGCAGTTGTCTTTGTATAAGTTCAGGATTGCTACTTACACTGAGCAACTTCCTTGTCTCAGCTTTTTCATTTGGAAGTAAGAGTAATTGAAAGAATAAATGTGTTAATACATTTAAACAGAGAAGAATCTTGGCCTTTATAATCATTGTTAGCACTAATGGTCTCAGAATTTTAGTTGTTAATTTTTTGCAACATTGCAGTTTTGGTTTTTTATGTAATTGATTTTTATCCAATTATCATGTTGCTCTGTGCTATGTTTTTAGGGCACTGTATAATTTGGGGGAAAGTAGTCATCCTGCATTAGAGTAAGCGTTTTTAGTCCATCTTCAGAGCACTGCTCATTTCCGTGTCCGCAGCCCTGTGACACGCTCTCACTCTCGTCTCCGCAGCGGCAGGGCTGCCTTTCATTTCACTCGTCTACACGTGGCGCTCATCAGCAAGCTGCTGCTACTTTTTAAATCAACAATAGGAAAAATAATGCGTTTTTTAACCTTGATCTGTCCTTTCCCTGATGCTCTTCATTTCTTGATATAAAATTAAGTCTCTGATCTGTGTGTGTGTGTGTGTGTGTATATATATATATATATATATATATATATATATATATATATATATATATTATTATTTTTTTTTTTTTCCTATTCTAAAAGATGAGAAACCTACCGAAGGGTTTTGACTAACATGATCTCCACTCCCACCCACTTAGCGCAGCTCCCAGGACTGAGGTTAGAACCCAGGGCCCCCAGCAAGCTAGACAAATTGACTACTGAATCACATCTCATCCCTGCCTTTATTTCAGTGAGAACGGTGACTGTTACAAATGGGGACAAGGTTGAGGATGATGCTGACAATTCTTGTATTTCTCAGTTTATTTTGAATGTGACTATGTCATGAATGTTGTGCTGGGAAACTTTTACATTGTTCAGGAAAAGTTACGATTCTGTCTCAGTCAGTCCATGGACCCTTCCTGGTCCATATGGTATGAAAAACCATATGGTATGGTTTTTCAAAATTTGTCCTTCCAAATATTTTTTATGGAAAAACAGTTTAATTTATAGGGTTTATAGAAAATTTATCATCTCACATATATTCAGTTTCTTGATAGTTTTCATTTACATATCAGGGCATCTTGTTAGGTCTCTGTAATAGTTCACACATATGTAATCTCCATAGTTCCCTATGGATGGGTGCTGGAATTGCTGTCAGCTTCTCTTTGTGCTGAATGCCACCCACTGAAGTGTGCTCATGACACATGTCTTCAGGTTCTCGTACAAATCCCCCCTTGCCAATGGCATGTGGGACTTTTTCACAAAAGGGTGAAGATTTTTTGTACTTCTGATGTGGATGTTGTTTTAAGGGGGTGATTAATATTATTACTGATTTGTAGGAATGTTTTATGTGTTCTAGATTGATACTTTCCTTTGCTAGACACATTGGAATTTTACTCTCCCGACTTTAAACCTGATTGGTTCTCTTCTAATTTCCAAGGTACTAATGTAAGTGATGAGGACTTCCTTCTACTGGAGCTCTTACACTGGTTTAAAGAGGAGTTTTTTCGCTGGGTGAATAACATTGTGTGCAGCAAATGTGGTGGAGAGACTAGGTCTAGAGATGAAGCATTGCTGCCTAATGATGATGAGCTGAAGTGGGGTGCAAACAACGTGGAGGATCACTACTGTGATGCCTGCCAGTTGACCAATCGTTTCCCAAGGTCAGTACCTGCATAATGAGGTGGTGGGGAGTGTCTTTCAGTGGGATGGTGAATAGGGAGTTATTATTAAATTAACTTTTTAATCTCCACTTTAATGGGACATGATATTTCTTAGGACAGAGGTTTCCAAAAACCAAAACCGAAAGCAGGGCTGTGGGGATCAGGGATTGGAGAAACAGTTTGGTGGTTAGGGTTAGAACATTTGCTGCATACGCATGAGGACCTGAGTGTGATGCAGCACTCGTGCTGGATGTGGCCACGGATGCATGCACGCACGCACGCACACTTCTAACCTCTATGCTGTGGGTGATGGAGACAGAAAGGTTTCCGGGGCTTGCTGGATACCAGCCTAGCTCCAGTTCCAGTAACAGACCCTGTCTCATGGGAATGAGGCAGAGGATGACTGAGCAGGACTTCTGACATTCTCCTCTGGCTTTCACTGTGCACCTGTGAACACACTAGTGCATATGCACATCTGGACTGTCTACCCATACACAAAGATTTTAACTTAGTATAAATCCCAGTTTTCTCCCCCACTCTCTTTTTTGCCTCCCTCCCTTCCTTCCTTCCTTTCTTCTTACTTACTTTCTTACTATTTATTTTTACTTTTTATTTTCTGGTTTTTCGAGACAGGGCTTCTCTGTTGGCTGTCCTGGAACTCACTCTGTAGACCAGGCCGGCCTCGAACTCACAGAGATCCACCAGCCTCTGCCTAAGCTGTTATGTGGTTTTATTGCTGATTCTGAGCATGATGGTGTTGATGATATTGGTATTGGTATTGGTATTGGTTTCAGTGTGCTTACCTTCATTGAAGAGGTAGCACCCATTTTAATTAGGACTAAAACTGACTGCATATAGTGAAATTGTGTTTATTGCTCATTCAGAACTATCCTCACTTTGAAGACAGTTCCATTGTTTAAGCATGGTTCACAGACTAACCCAGTAGATACTAGATAGATAAACTAGATACTTTAATCAATATTTCAAAATAAGAAACTAGGAAGAATCATGATTGATGTTTAGCGTACAAGTGATGGAAATTCTTTAACAGTTAGACTTTCATCATGGATCACAGCCTTTGTCTTGTTGTTTAAACCAGATATAACAACCCTGAGAAACTTTTGGAGACAAGATGTGGACGCTGTGGCGAGTGGGCCAATTGCTTCACTCTGTGCTGCCGTGCGTTGGGGTTTGAAGCTCGCTACGTGTGGGATTACACAGGTACATCGTGTGGCAGGAGAGGAAAGGGGCTCTGTTAACTTGGGAGTCCAGGTTTACAGCCTAAGCCCCTCATTTTCCTTCCTGTCAGCCTCTGTTATCCTGCAAAGTAACAGCATACCAACCTCACAGGCGCCTTCAGACTCTTGTAACACGACTAGCCCGGTCCTGCCCTGGATTCTATCCTGCTAATGTTTAAGCATGGCATTCACTGTAGCTGTCTGTATGACAGGAACATGTGTAAGAATGTGCTGTAGAGACCATTTTAATGGGATTGCTGTAGTTGATTTAGTAAGTGTATATTGCATTTTATGCAAACACCGAAAAAAGCCCTTGTATTTGACTTTGTCTTCATTTAGAAGCAGCTTGTGTCATGTGTGTTGAAAGTTGCTTTCCATGTTTCAGGTTTTTCCTTGTTTCTACTGTTACTGTAGAATCAGATAAAACTTTCAGCTAGTAGTTAGTCTTCTCTAAGAATCAAATATAGAGCCTCAAGCAGGATATGGTGCCACGTGCCTGTAGTACCAGCTCTCAGGAAAGATGAGGCAGAAGGATTGAAGCCAGCCTAGGTATCCATTTACCTATTGATGAGACTCCATTTCAAAGCCAAATATAAACCCTGATTAACTAGACATCCTAACAAGGTCTCCCCCGGGTCCAGAGAGAGATTGTAATTCAGAAGTCACATTCATCCTTCACAACCTAGTGGTTTTGATGCTCTTCTCAAAAGCTTTGCCTGATTTAGAGCTGTAGCACACATTTTTAGTTAAGACTTGAACGGACTACATCTTAAAGAAATTCAAATACAAATATTCTAAATTGTGTGTGCCACTAAATGCTCTTACTAATTAACTAAAATTTAAATGTTATGAGTTAATTATGTGATCCTTAGAGGATCACGTACAGTTATTGGAACTCATTTTTGCTTTATAAACCTAACTTCTGTTTACCTTTTCTCCTTCTTATCCCACACGAGCAGACCACGTTTGGACGGAAGTCTATTCTCCTTCTCAGCAGCGGTGGCTGCATTGTGATGCATGTGAAGATGTCTGTGACAAACCTCTCCTTTATGAAATAGGATGGGGCAAGAAGCTCTCTTATATCATAGCATTCTCTAAAGATGAGGTAGGACATAAGAGAAAAGAATTCAAGAATAAAATATACTTCTTCTAAGGTGTATTTGACATACAGGTCACTTACATTTGCAGTGTAAGCTTAATATGTGTCAATTCTATACACCATAAACTCATTGTAATCAGTGTTTTCCACGTGGGTGCAAAAGGCATGTTTGAATCCAAGCACCTATAGATGGACATTGGATTATTTCAGTTTTTAGTATTTTAAATTAAGCTGCTACAAGAAGTCGGGTATATACTTGCTATTTCTCTTTGCTTGATGCCTCAGAGTGGAATGACTGGATTGTTATCAAACCTTTTTGCAAAGGAGTGCACCATTTGAATTTCTTACCAGCAGTGCACAAGACTTCCCTGTTTCTCCGTGTCCTTGCCTGAGTTGAATGTGGCTTTACTTTTTGAATTCAGCCCTGTTAGTGAGCATAGCTGTACTTCCTTAGTGAAGCACATGCTGGTGTCCTTCTCCCAAACCTGTGTCCCCTTGGCCTGCTTTTCCTTTGTGTGTTTCATTCTCTTCCAAGTTCTGAAGCTTTTTTTTTTTTTTTACATTCTTATGTATGTTGTTTTTTAGAATTATGTGTTGCAAAGATTTGCCTTGTGTGTTCCAAACGATTTGAAGAGAAATCAGAAGTCCAGTTCAGCATATTCTCTTACAGATTTTACTTTTCATGTCATATCTAAGAAAGTTTTGCCTACCTCATGACAGTGATTTTCTCTGGTTTTGTTTTTAGAGCTTTTATGTTTTTAGTTTTACATTTTAATATAAAATGATCCAGTTGGAGTTAATTTTGTGCAGATGTATTTAGAGCATCTAGATAATGAATTAATTGTTCTGGCATAGTTTGCTGAGATTGGACTTTTTTCTTCAGTTGTCCTCTGTCAGAAATCAATTCTGTAATTTATAATTTGGTAATGACAAAGTTTCGTTTGCTTAATTATTCAGTGACATCAGCTTTAGACTATGAAAACCTAACATTCTGAAAACTATTCCTTTATTTATCCTTTATTTTGTTGGAAAAAAATTAGAGCATATTCTCTTCAATGTCTTTCATTTTCATTTTGTCTTCCTGTGACAGCCGATGTTGGCCTTGAGCTCTGGTCCTGCCTCAGCCTCCTGGTACTCGATTGTGGTTGCATCTACCATGCTCAGCTTTTTCAATTGAGCAATACCCTCAACTCTGGTTTTTAAAGCTTAACAAAGGGTGATAATTTTCTGAGTTGCATGTCAGAGTTCCTTGCATTGTAGGTATTTATAAAAAATAAAGGGCCAATGTGATTTTGTTAAACAGTTGCGTTCTGAAATTGGTTCCAGGTAGTTGATGTCACCTGGCGATACTCTTGTAAACATGATGAGGTAATATCCAGGAGGACCAAGGTTAAAGAAGAGTTACTTCGAGAAACTATTAATGGGCTTAATAAGCAGGTATGTGGTATATTTTAAAGAAGACATTTGAAATTTTACATATCATCGGGAATAGCCAGTTTTAACTCTTAAAGAGACAAGGTTTCATGTAACCTTGACCCCAAGTGCTAGGATATATGTAACACCACACCTAGTTTTTAAAGTTTACTTTTATCCCTTGAGAATTTCATACAGTGTGTTTTGATGATATTCAGTACCCCACAACTATTCCCAGAGCACCCTACCTCCTTACTCCCCTACACCCAGCTTCATATCCTCTTTTTGAGTAGTATGTTCTAACCCAAATACTCCTGGGTATGAGGCCTCGCCTGGGGCTTGATCTACCTCCCAGGACTCACGCCCTTAAAGAAGACTGACTTTCCTTGTTCCAGAAGCTGTCAGCTTCCAGGAGCTCCTCAGCTAGTGGCAAGACTTCATGTTACCCCCCTGCTCAGTGCTGGGCTCTGTCACAACCACTGCAAGTTCATATGCTGTGTTATTATCCACAGTTGTCCCCCTCTGCTTCAGTGAGCCCCATCCTTGGGGGGATGGGAGTGATATAGATCCCATTGAGTGCTGAGACTGCAAGTTGGCTAGTGGCCATACCCAGGTTTATGTAGTGCAGAGGATGGACCCAGGACCTCAAGGATGCAAGGCAAGCAGTCTACCAGCCGAGCTGTGTCTTTAGCCCCCACTGAAATTCCTAAAGCAGTAGCGTCTCCCTGGCAAGAATGTTTTAATAAGCCAGTGTCCTTTTACCCATGCTTGTGATGACACTTAGCAGTCACACACAGGTAGATCCCAGGGTCCTCCTGGCCAGCTAGTCTAGTTATGGTGGTGAGATTCAGGTTCACTGGAGATCCTGTCTCCAAGAGTAAAATGGAAAAAAATAGAAGATACCTGATGTTAGCCTTGTGCCTACACACACACACACACACACACACACACAGACACACATGCACACCACACATACACTCACACTCGCACTCATATATACTCGCACACACATGTACATACACATGTACATGGTATGGTATTGCTGGATCTACTGGCGAATGCTTGTAACCCTAGCCATTGAAAGAGTGAGACAGGAGGATAGTGGATTCCAGGCTAACCTGAACTATATAGTGAGACCCTGTCTGAAGAAACAAGTATCTTGTTTAATTATCAGATTGTATCTTGACTATAATGATACACTTGTATTTGTGTATATATACAGATGTATATATAAATGTACCTGTGTGTCCATTCTAAAATGAGGCATGGGGTAGGTACAGTGATTACCGAGGAGAGGAAGAGCTAGGGGTCTGAGATGGAAGAGTCTGTTTACACCCCTTTAGCAGTATTTCATGTATATATAGAGTTTTGTCATACTTTAGAAAAACAGCTAATTTTGCTCTGCCTGGCAACAAAAATGAAACTAGTCACCTTCATCTGACTCATGAGTGACATGTGTGGTAAGGTCCAGTTTGGTTTCATGAGGTCTTTTTAGAGACCCAGGCCTGGGATCTGGAGAAGCTGGCTGGAGCATTCTGTGTTTGATTTGGTTTCCCTGCCTTCAACTCTGCCAGGAATTCTGCTTTGCTTCTCTGAGCTTCAGCCACATTTTGTGCCTGGTTTCTCAGCCTGTTCTTATGCTGCTCAATAGCAGGCAAGTCCTTGGGAGGGGAAAGGGTTACAGTGTGTCCCTTCACAGAGTACTTCATCTTTCCCTTGGAACTCTCATGCATTCTGTCTCCTTGGTAGCTTCCTATTTTATAAATCCAATCAATCTCCCCTCAACCCCTCTGTGTGCGTGTGCATGCATGTGTGTACATTTCTCCATAGCTTGTCTTAGCAAGGCCTTTGGCATAACACAAGCTAGTTCATCATAACCAGAACAGCAGGTGCTATCTCTATACCATTTTAAAGCTACAATAATCCAGGTCATGGAAAGTTGAAAATAGGTGCTAAATGATTTCTCAAAATATATAAAATTGAGTTTTCTATATTTTTGAATTGTCTAAGTAGTGTGGAAATAAAATTGATTACTTCTTTCAAGACCTCTGAAAATATTAGTGTTTTTTATTTTGCTTAGAGGTTGATTTTTATATTCTCCTAAACTTTTGATTTTAAATATTGATTACAGAGGCAGTTATCATTATCAGAAAATAGAAGAAAAGAACTTCTCCAGAGGATAATTGTGGAGCTTGTTGAATTTATATCTCCCAAAACCCCCCAACCCGGAGAACTTGGTGGAAGGATGTCTGGGTCATTGGCTTGGAGAGTGGCCCGAGGCGAGACGGGTCTAGAGGTATTTATGCTTCCTGTGCTACACCTTAGCTCACAGACAACTGAGCTGACCGAAGGCTAGAGTAGTTTTCCTTCCGGGAGGTTCTGTGAGTGGGATATAGGAGTAGATTTACAATATGGAACAAGATTTAGATCCCATTTTTCTCTTCCATTTAAGAGTAAAACTAGATGTTTTTCTAATAATCTTGCTTTCGTGGTGAAGGCTTTCAAAATCTTCCTTATTCAGTCTGTTCCTGTTAGCACCCACCTGTGTCCCCACATTGTAGGGAGGCTGAGGCAGGAGAGTTACAAGTTCGAGTGAGGTCATGAGTGAAACTTTTCTCAAAACGAGAAGGGGCCAGAAGGGTGCGAGTGAAGCTCGGCAGCAGAGCACTTGCCAAGCATGTGTGAGGCCCTACGTTCAGTGCTCAGTCCTGAAGGGAAGGTTGTGATCACGCGTTTAACCTCTGGAAACTGAATAACACTGGAGCTGATTTGTATAGCTTAGCTCTATACTTAAGGCCTGGGTGAGAGCCCGTGTGCAGTGTTCTTAAGTCACCTCTTACCTAGGGAGCTTCAGGTAGCATTGCTGGAGTATTCAGATACATATAATCCGAAAGTGCCGAAAGGGAAATGGCCCATCGCATGTCGTTACAGACAACTCAACAATTCTGAACAAAGTTTTATGTCACCTCCTATCTAAGTACGCCATTGTTGTAACTCGGTTTTCATATATCCCAAAGGAGTGAATTATGCCCAATATATTTTATGTTTGCTTTTTAGTTTATCTCATCATCTGTGATAGGCTTCTGGTAATGTTAGCTTAGCTGTAGAATTACAGCAGCCAAGCTCAACGAATAGTTCTGATCACTGCTGACACAGTGAAAGTTAGGAGTCTGAATCTAGATGAAGCTGTTAAAGGGAACTCATTTAACTCACAGCTGTGTTCAGTTGAAAACGGATATTATTTAGGTCTTCATTTCTTTTTCTTTTTTGAGTAAGTATGCTTCCTCCTTACGTGGCATGTACACTGATTAAACCTTAAAATATGAATTGGGTCATATAATGAGATTATTTTCCCCTTTTTGAAAACTTTGAGAATTTCTCAGTTGCTGGAGACCGTCTTAGTGCCATGGATTTAAAAAGAAACCACTGACTCCCACTTTACAAATGGGTGTTCTAAAAGTGAGCAGAAAGAAAAGTTAATCCTAAAAATATCTGGATCTTAATCTCTCACTCATTTGGAGCAAGAAGGAAAAATTGCTGATATTGTTTCCAGAAAGAAGTTTTATCTTGACAGTGTTTTATGCAGACTGTGATGGTGCATCGCAGTAGCTCCAGCCCTGTGGACACTGAACAGAAGGATCTCAAGTTTGAGACCAGCCTCACCACAATATAATTTGTTTTTATCAAATATTAACCTTACTGCATATTGCTTTGCTTCTTTGCATGTATGCTACTTTCAGTAATGTGCTTATTTTTTCTTTTCATTTTGACAATTAGTTATCCTTTATAAGAGAATAGAAAGCCATTCTAAATATTTCTTTTTGGTTTGTGTTAGCATTCTGAAATATCTTTGATAAGACAGAGCCGAGGATGTGGGGTTGTGGAGTAGCATTCTGTTCGTGTTCTCAGTTACCCAGTACCACAGAAAGGAAGAGAGTTGAGAATGTTAAGAAACTTACTAAAAGTGTAAAAACAACTTGTTTACATTCACCATTTGACAGCACGATACACAGGCTCTGCTAGAGAATTATTTTCCCTCCCATATATGGACTGACTACAGGTCTTGCAGTGTAGTTCAGATTGGCCCCAAACTTGTTATCCTCCTGCCTCAGCCTCCCCAGTACCGTGATTATGTTTGCATCACCACACCCCATTTAATGCTACTATTTTAAAACACTGACAGTGATGGACAGGCACATACACACAAACACACACATTGTTAGGTATTTTTATAGTATTCATTGCTTCTTGCACATAGGGAGATTTTATATTTTTTAATATCAAGATTAAGAAGTTTAACACAAAAATCATATTCTACTGTCCTGATGGAGAAATAAAAGATATATCAAGATGTTGACACAGTGGGTAATCGCAGCAGTGGGTGCTTTTGCGTTATGGCAGCCTTTGGCAATATCTGGAGATACTTCAGTTATCACACTTTAGAGAAGGCCTGCTTCTGATACCTAGCTGACTTAACCTACCTTCCCAGGACAGTGTCCAGTACAAAAATTACTCAACCCAGAGTACAGGACAAACCACAAGTAAACACACATACAGACACAGAAGAAACATAACTTCTTTTCAGATGTTTGATGTATTCACTGATTTTGGGTAGACGGGACTATTTTATTTTCAAATCAAACACTGATTTATTTTGGATGAGAATAGCAAATTTGTCTGGGATTTTAAGCTAAAACGGGCCTTTTATAGTAATTTTTACATGAGAAAATACCTCTCAAACAAATTCCTAACCTATCAAGATAGTACATTTTAGTGAAGTGGCTTCAGTTTGAGGCCTAAAGATGAGAAAGAGCTATGTATGTGGAGGTTCTAGACAGTAGCATGGGTCAGGGTCCTGCGGCAAGAACCTGCTGTCCCTTTCTGAGCAGCCGAGGGGAAAGTATGAGGGGACCCAGGCCAAGGAAAGAGCGACACAGAGCGCTCATGGCAGGCAGTGAACAGTCACCTGCAGCCTCTAAGCCTTGGTAATGAGTTTGAAGTCTTAGTGCTGTGAAGTCACTGAGGTAAAGTACCCCGGTGGAGGTGGGGCACAAGCCTATCACCTTAGTACTCAGGATGAGTAGGCAGGGTGTGGTGAGTTCAAACCTAGTCTTAAAAAAAAAGAAAAGGAAAAGAAAGAGAGAGAGTGTTGGTGAAAAGAGATGCATTCTACTTCACGGTCTCAGATCACTGTCGTCTGTGTAGAGCACAGAAAGAAAAGGCAAGAGAGCAAAGCTGGCGGTGAGCTTTAGTGAGAATAAAGAGTCACAGATGGAGGTGGAAGAGTGGAAATGAATAAAAATGGCTGCACTTAGGTGGATGCATTAGTTTTCTGTTGCTGTGGTAAACTATCGTGACCAAGTAACTTGCAGAAGGGAGGTTTACTTGGACTTCCAGAGGAACAGGAGTCCACCACCATCATGGTGGGAGGGGAAACAAGGCAGCTGAGAGCTTGCTGGGGATTTCAGGAGGATTTTGAAGACTCAAAGCCTGTCCCCACGACACACCTCCTCCAACAAGGCCACTTCTTCCCAAACAGTCTCACCAAAGGTGATTAAGTATCCAAGCATATGCGTCTGGGGCGCCGTTCTCATTCAGACCACCGCGGTAGGTGATGAGAATTAAATCCAAACTCACCCTTCTTCTCCAGCAGTGAGTGCCTTGTGTTGTATCTGTATTGTATTGTTATATACAAGCTATAACATGTTTCCTGAATTTGCCCTTGGTGTGGTATATTTTCAATTTAAGATTGTCTCTTAATTACTGTGCATAGCAGCTCTTCTCTTTGTTTTCATGTCTCTGTAACATTGAATACTGAATTCTACTTCTTTATTTTTTAGAGAAAGGAAACCCTGTTCATCCCCTCTGAAGATGAGAAGATTTCTAAGAAGTTTCACCTCCGTTATGATATTGTGAAGGACCGCTACATCCGAGTCTCCGGCAACAATGAAATCATTTCTGGATGGGAGAATGGTGTGTGGAAGACGGAATCCATATTCAGAAAAGTAGAAACAGACTGGAACATGGTAATTAAATGCATGAAACTGTTTAGAATTTGTGTCATTGTTTAAACAGATATAGATTGACTTCATTTCCCAATTATATATAATGTAAAAGCTGATATAACTGTTTTTCATAATTCTTCAAGTGGCAGAGAAAATAATGTTCCCAACACTTAATCAAAAACTACACTAGAGATTCTTGCACTTATAATAGAAATAATCTATTTTCGTCACAATTCGAATGTAATTCTTTTAAAATTTTTATTAGATTTTTTCATTTTATGTGTGTTTTGCTTACATGTATGTATGTGCACCAGGTGCATACTTGGTACCCACAGAGGTCAGCAGAGGGCATCAGGTCACCTGGAGCTAGACTTATGGATGGCTATGAACCACAATGTGGATGTTGGGAATTGAACCGGGTCCTCCGCAGAGCAAGTGTTCTTAACCACTGCCGGAATTTAATGCTTTTATAGGAAAAAGTATCAAGTAACCAGTAACTCTCGTGACTGTCTGTTGCATAACTATGTAAGAGTGCTACCATTTAATTCATTCACAACAATATATTACCAGCCTACTAAATACTAGCTGCTGGGGAGTTTGATTTAGCCCAGTGTCCAGCAAGCTAATCTCACAAGTGTGATTGGGGTGTGAGCATTTGAGCACAGGGATTGGTTATTCCCTGTCTGTAGTCATCCACTTACACTTGCTAGATTGCACATCATTGCCTTGTCACCCATAAGGAATAAGAGCTTAGCTTTTAAGCACCCTTGTTCCTTGGGAATACCACAGATAATCTGTGTTACTCCAAGAAAACAATAGGTAATACTGCATTTTCTAAACAATGTTAGAGGCAGAGTGTGGGCACACACGCCATTGTACATGGCGCCTGTCAGAGGGTTACTTTATGGAGTTGGTTCTCTCATTCCGCCTTTATGTGGGTTCCAGAGGTCAGCACACTTGAACACTGGTCAGCAGACTTGTCTGGCAGTTACTTTGTCCACCGAGCCATCTAGCTGCCTCTAACCCATGACCATACTGATAGTTGTCCCCCCACACACAGGAGTTGAGAACTTACTAAAATATCTAAATGAGACATTGTTCACTTGTAAGACGTCGTGTAGACCAAAAAAGTAAGTCACAGAATGGAGTTGCCATGTTCATGAACACCTATCAAAAGAAACAGAGATAAGGTCTGCTTTCCTTCTCGAGTTAAATTGTGAGCTTTTGTTTCTAAACTTACCTGGTTCTTTGCTATTACAGTTAAATCGTATCTTTGGGGGGGGGGGGCGCTGGAGAGATGGCTCAGAAGCTAAGAGCACTTGGTATGCAATCATGATCTCAGAACCCAAGCTGGGCACCCCATACATACTGATAGCAGTAGCTTTGAGTTGGGCAGAATCTAGAGTATTTCTGGGGCTTTCTGGTTTCCAGCCTAACTGAGAAAACACGATCCCAAGGTCAGGAAAAGACCTTGCTTCAAAGGAAATAGATGGAGCATGAAAGAAGAGGCCAGCCACACCCACGCACAGGCACAGGCAGGAGCACACACGTACACATGCACTCTTTCTCATACACACACAAATAACTTTTAAAAATAAAATTGCATTTAATGATAAAGGGGGCATCCTTTTTACTGAACAAAGAATAGGTTACGGCATCATTAAGCTTGTAATTTTGTAAATATTTTCACTTAGCCAAAGAAATGCATAAAAACAAAGTAGTGACACATAGAATTTCAAGGTGTGCCGTGCATAATGATTATGACGTCTTCTGGATGACTATCCCTTAGCCTAAAAACTCGTAAGCAGAAAGCAGAATGGAATAGATTTCCCTACTCAGGAACTAGCCTGTGTCTGCTGAACTAAAGAAAGCTTATGTTTCTCTCTAGCCAGCAGCGTTGCTAGGGAAAAGAGTGGCAGGAGGTGCTGTGGCTGAGAAGCAGAGCAGTTCTGGCACACTTCTTTGTCCTCCACACTCCTGCGTTCATCTGCAGACATTTGCTGAGGGCCTGTTATATGTACCAGGCCCGCTCTCAGTAACAGGGAAAACACAAACAGCCATCTCAACCACCATGCAGAGTGCTATAATAAGGATATCAGTGCATTGCTATGGAAACACTGAGGTAATTAGCTCGGGCTGTGGGAGTTGGGCAGCTCTCCACAGAACAGGCAGCATTTGAGCTGGACCCTGAAAGATGAGTAGGTGTTCATCAAAACAGCAGGCACACATGGCCTGTTTTGATACATGGATCAAAATAGAACATTGTAGTCAGAAAGGGGATATTGTATGAAGTGTTAAGTGTTGTGAATGAGATGCAAAGGCCATTAGACAGAGCAGCCTGCCTATTTGAGATGTGCTCTGATCTTGTGTGGAGTAGGGCACAGTGCTTCATGTTGAGTGAGTCTGTCTCTAGCTATAGGATTTAGTGTTAAATCAATTAAAAGACTAGAATCTTCAAGAGAGGGAGGGAGGGAGGCAAGGAGAGAGAATCAGAATAGCAGTTGTCAGTGAGCCTTGTCTCCCGTTTAGAGACATGAGCCTGAGCTGTCTTTAGTTGTTCCCAGCTCTGCTGGATAGTAGGCCAGCTCCCAACACCCCTTTACACAGTGACATCCCACACAGCAGATAACAGCAGGGACTCTTACCTCCCAAGGCTACACAGACTTACCTAAATTTTCTAGCTTCCAAATACATTGTTCAGTAATACCTGAATTGAAGAGAACATAAAAGTCAAATCAAGAAGATTAGTACCCTCTTGGGGAGGCAAGTGATAGCAGCTCACCTTTAAAAGCAAAGTGAATGGCTGCCTAACTGGTCTCCCCATCTGCTCTGTACTCTATTCTCTGCTGGAGAAGTATTTTCCAAAATTCAGTTGCTCCTGAGTTGAGTGCCAGTCCGGAAGTCACCCTAGCTGTTTCTCCAGCCTCATCTTGCTCTGTGTTGTGGTTTGCAACTGCCCTATCCTTCTGCTTTCTTCTCAGAACCTCCTTCCTTTCACTTTCCCTTTTGACTGACTTCTGGACCAGACTGCAGAGCTTGGCTTAATGGCTACTCCCAGCTGAGCACGGTTCACCTTCTATAGATTCTTATCTCACTGTTTACCATGGGCCTTGCCTTCGTGTTTTATTCAGCAGCTGTGTGTAAGGATAGACTTGTCTCTATTAGAGTAACATTTCTCAAGATCTCCTTTGTCATTTCCCATGTCTTGCTATAGTCATATATCTGATGCCTGATACACAGTCAGTGTCTAGTGAACATAAGAAAGACTGGTGAACATAAGAAAGAATGGATATTTGGAATGAGTCTACACCTTTGAGTGCACCTTTCCATCTCTTTCCTTTTCCCTCTGTAGTGCTCAGGGCCTCACACATGTTCAAGCTCAGTACTTTCAATACTTGGACTTTTGAACAGTCTTTTTTTCTGTCACTATACTCTTTTGATTCATGTAGTCACTCAGCAGATTGACAGATGTGCTTGGCATTCAGGGTGGAAGAAGCAGCAAGCATCAAGGGGACTGTGACTGTGCTGGCTAATTCTATGTTAACTTGACACAATCTCAAGTCATCAGAGAAAAGGGAGCCTCAGTTAAGAAACTGCCTCTATAAGATGCAGCTGTAGGCAAGCCTATAGGGTATTTTCTTAATTAGTGGTTGATGGGGGTGGGGATGTCACGGTGGTGCCACCTGGTGGTCCTGGGTACTATAAGAAAGCAGGCTGAGCAAGCCGGGTGAAACAAGCTAGTAAGCAGCACCCTTCATGGCCTCTGCATCAGCTCTAGTTCCTGCCAGACTCCAGGTTCCTGCCCTGCCTGAGTTCCTGCCCTCATGGCTTTCGATGATGAAATATCATATGGAACTGTGAAAAAAAACAAAACACAAAAAGTTGCTTTTTGTGTTCCATCACAGCAATGGTAACTTCTAACTAAGACAACAGCCTAGTATAAGAAAGATATGTGGGCCAGCTATTTGATTGATAGAGTGAGTTCTAGAAGAATATGAATCTCTGGGACGTTTAGGGGGGAAGCACAGAGGTGGGAAACACATGTTGTGTTCAGGAAACAGTGGGTAGAAAGAAGTATGCAGAACAGTGGGGAATGAGATTAGAGGGGTGAAAAGTGATCGACCCACGAACTCAGTTACCTTGCAGTTCTTAGTCAGGAAGTATGGCGCTCCGGCAGGTGGGCCTCAGGATTGTACTGCCCCAAGGAGGAAACTGCAGCAGCTGGAGGTGAGATGAGTCAGAAGCGGCCCAGAGGGACGTAAATACAGGGCACCTGAGAGTGGATTCATTTTAATTTCAGTGATAAAATGGAATAACCAAAATTAGCAGTCAGGTGCAGTACCTGTGGGCCCACAGCAAATTAAAGTCCTGGAATTGCAGCTGCTCTGCGGGGTATCTGCAGGAATGACAGCCTGCAGGGTGCCTGTGGGGTGAGTGGGGCTTGATTAGAGTGAACCTCCGTGGCCCAGGCTGCAATGCTTCAGCCCTTCACTAGAAACTAGACTCCAGAAAGTCACAGCAGCCTGACACATAGCAAACAACACGTCTACGCAAGGGTCTTCATTCTTCATAAATACTCAAGGAAGCAGAAGTGCAAACATTTCTCAGTCCTGAAAGTTGGTTCTCATACATCTTACCTACAGCCTTGGTATGTGTACAGATGCCAAAAAGGGCCGGGATGTTTCACTGGAGAAAAACCCCATATTTCTAATTTTACCAGCATTCCTGCCAAGGTCAAAGAGCAGCACTTAACTCTTCAGTAGACCCATAGAATACATATAAATCTGCTCACAGCAAATGAAGCCTATAAGTTAAAAACCCAGTAAGCAGAAACTGGTCAGTGGGGTAGGAAGTTGAAAACAACCATCTAGGGTCTGGAAACGCTGCTCAGAGGTTAGGACATACACCGCTCTTGTAGAGGATGCAAGTTCAGTTCCCAGCACCCATGTGAGGCAGCTCACAGCTGCCTGTAACTATAGATCCAAAACCCTCTGCTGGCCTGCACCAGCACATGCACTCAGAGGCAACACACACAAACACAATTTTAGAAGTGAAAAAAATCCATCTTAAAAAAGTCAACAACTATAAAAATATTAATTTTTAGTTTTAGTAATAAAAATATTACTTTTAGTCGATAAAAAGACAAATATTTGGGAGCTTAAAAAATATATTTCCTCCTAAATAAGTTAGAGTTACATGTCTTTCTGGTGTTTATTATTTACAGACATGACCATGATCAAAAGTTATTTTATACATCCTATTACTTTAGTGCATTTCAAGTTACCAAACTAAATATTCCTACCATGTCTAAAAGTATCATTTCATCATTAAGTTGGGTAAAAATACTATGGACAGAATATGTTGTATGAAAAAGATATGAGGATTTTTAAATATTTTTAAATATAAATATAAACAGTCTGTTTCCATATTATATTACTTTAGCATAAACTTTCATTTGCTCATAGTATGTTTGTTTTTTTAGGCATTGGTAAATTAAAAATATAAACTCTATTGTATCTTAAGTTTCTACAGTCTTAAGTCTACTACCTTTAAGACTGAAAAGAATACATTTATAACCAGGCACTTCTTTCAGGCATGTTCAGCAGCATGTTGAGCAGCAAGCAACAACTGACCATGTATATCTAGTCTGGCAGATGGGGAGTTTTTTGAGTGAGGATCTCTCTTTCTAGCTATGACTGGCCTGAAAATTGCTATGGAGATTAGATGGACCCCAAACGCAGAGATCTGCCTGCCTCTGCCTCCTGCTTTAAAAAAAAAAAAAAAGACTTATTTTTATGTGTTAAATTATGCGTATGTGTGTCTTAGGGTTTCTGTTGCTGCCTCAAAACAGCATGACCATAAAGCATGCTGGTGAAGAAGGGGTTTATTTGGCTTCCACTTCCATATCGATGTTCATCATCTGAGGAAGTCAGGACAGGAACCTGGAGGCAGGAGCTGTCATGGAGGCCAAGGCTGACTACTGGCTTGCTTCCCCTGGCTTGCTCAGCCTGCCCCTCCCCCTTTTAGTCTCCACCATTTATTTCTCTTGGGCAAACATCTAAAAGAATTCCCACATCATAAAGTAAGTGCACATGTACCATTGAAGCATTTGTCATTCCACAGCCAGTGTGTTAAGTGCATGCATGCTGGCATCTCCATGTGACTTTAATTTGCATGAGGGTGTCTTTACCCAGGCTCTTATTTACAACTTTGAAGTATCTATTTGAGTTTTAAGCCCCTGCCTAGTTTTTTGTCCATGCTGAGGGTCAAATCCAGGGCTTGGAAATAATAAGCAAATGCTTTATCATTGAGCCATAGCCCCGACCCTTGTCAGTTAAAAAAAAAAAAATTGTGTGTGTATATGTGTGCCATAGCATGCACGTGGATGTCAGAAGACAACTTTTCAGGAGTCGGTCCTCTCTTGTTTGGAGTAATCTCACTTGTGCTGCCATGCAGCAGAAGCAAGCTCCCGTCTGACTTTCTTGTCTCAGCCTCGGTAGGCGTGCTGGGACTGCAGGTGTGTGACCTGAGCCATAGCATCTGCCCTTTCATAGGGCTCCAGGGACTGGGCGCAGTTGTCATGCTTGCGCAGCAAGTGCTTTGACTCATTGAGGCTTTTCTCTGCCCCCTACCCCTTGTTCATTTTAAATTGAAGTGTCTTATTGAGTTGTAAGTTTTTCCTATATCTAGATACAAGCCTTTGATCAGATTTATATGTTATATTTTCTGGCTTGCCTTTTAAAAATTGCATCTTCTTTTTTATTTTAGTTCTTCTATCATACAATATACCTTAACCCCTGCTTCCCCTCACTCCATTCCTCCCAGTCACCCACGACTTCCCCAAGTTCCTCATCTCCTCCCCTTCCCTTTAGAAAGGAGCAGGTCTCCCAGGCACATCAGCCAACCATGGCAGAGTGAGATACAATGAGATAGCTCGACCTGCTTTCTTTCAGAACCCAGGACCACCAGCCAAGGGCTGGAACCATCCTCAGTGGGCTGGCCCTCCCCCATCAATGCCTACTTAAGAAAATGCCTTACAGTCTGATCTCAATTGAGGTTCCCTCCCTTCAGATGTGTCTAGTTTGTGTGTCAAGTTCACATAAGACTAGTCAGCACAATGTGTCTTCACACGTAAGTGCAGGTGCCTGTGGCAGTGAGGCCAGAAGAGGGAGTCAGATCTCCTGCAGCTGGAGGCACAGGAAGTTGTAAGCCATCTTATGTAGGTGCTAGGAATGAAATTAGGTCCTCTGTGGGAAGAGGACAGTCTCCTAACAGCTGAGCCATCTCTCCAGCCCCAAAGACCATCTTCTTAGAGCTGGCCTCGAACTCAGAGATCTGCCTGCCTCTCTCTCCCAAGAGCTGGGATTAAAGGCATGCACCACCACTGCCCAGCTCTAGTGTTTGTTTTAAAACCAACAGGTGCTCTATCTATACGTGCTGGTTTCAGTTCTACCATGTAGCCTGGAGTATCTGATACTTAGACTAACAGGCCATTCTATAATTGAGTTTTGTGTTCACCATATCCAGGTCATTCCTCATCTATAATGTGCCTCAACTGCAGCTTTGTTTTCCCATATACTTTGTTGCAGAATAAAGTTTTCCTCATTAGCCACAGCTTCTGTCGTACGTTTTCAGATTAGGGTCCTTGAATTTCTTCCGCAAACATAGAGTTTTGTGTAGAAGTTTGTTTTTAGTTTAAAGGTTGTTTGTTTAGTTTTACTTTAAAATGGTTGTTTTGTGTACTGTTGGGAAAAGGGATGCCTAGGCCCTGGCATTTGTATTGTCTGCAGATGTTGGCTTTTTATGTAAAACATGTTTGCTCATGATCTATATATAGTATCAATAGAACACCTGAGGAACTGAGGTATCAGTAAAAACTCCTGAAATGAGATGCTCAGGATTCCGCTCAAGGATGGTGCTTGCCATGATAGTGGTTCCCCTGCTAAGGTCTGACAGGGTTTGCACCTGTGAGAATGCCTCCTTGTCTTCCTTGATGAGTCACAATGTAGGTGTACTACTACAAGTGACACACCAATGTGGGGCGCTAACATCACACCAGCCACATCCAACATAGAAAGAAGGAATAAGAAAAAGAAACTTCAGGCATCACAGAGTCTGATGAAGTATGCTCAGGGCAGCTTCCAGAGGACAGACATTCTATAAATGCAAAAATAATAAGTAGAAGCCTCCTGAAGGAAGAGGAGAGGATGAGAAAGGAAATAAGCCTCTATAATGAGAAATGGCTGTGAAGTTAATAAATTAAATGAGAAAGGAAGCTCCAAGTGGTCCAGATACTGGTGAGGTGGCCGTGACAAGACACATCTGCTATGGTGATGAGAGCTCCACCCAATGAGGGAACCCTTCCTGAAGACAAGGAACTCCTGGGATGATGCTGAGGAAAACACTTGCTAAAAGGATCAGAACTACAGTTGCTGCATTATGAAGAAGTCTTTGGAATGTTCTCCCGAACTTTGAACTCAAACATGAACTAACCAGTTTTTTTCTGCAAATCAAACTCTGTCTTAAAATCTGGAAAATGTTTCCTCAGGGTCAGCACGCAGAAGCTGTCTTCCAGAACTGGCAAGGTTGTATCTCATGCTGGTGGCCGAACTTACTACTGTAAGAGTCACCCAGGTGTTACTGATTTTGAAGGCATGAAGGGGCCATGAAAAGCTGATGAGGCTTG
Organism: Cricetomys ansorgei; assembly: GCA_026225945.1. Classification (NCBI taxonomy): domain Eukaryota; kingdom Metazoa; phylum Chordata; class Mammalia; order Rodentia; family Nesomyidae; genus Cricetomys; species Cricetomys ansorgei. The sequence continues at coordinate 9,658,772 of JAMJFZ010001203.1, forward strand.
ACACCATGAAGAGAGGCCGGGAGAGGCCATTGGTGAAGGTGCAGCCTCAGTGGCAGTTAAAGGCCCAGATTGAAGGGGTCATGCAGAGAAGTTGAAGCTTGACACCATAAAGAGAGCCCAGGAGAGGCTATTGGCGAAAGTGCAGCTCAGCTGCAGCAAGGGACCAGCAGTTTTGGAGATGCCAGTGCCATGGGATGACCACCAAAGGCAGCAGCAGCAGTGGAGGGGAGCCAGCCCGAGCCTGGAGGACAGTCTGTGTGTGCTGCAGAGGGCAGAGTCAGAGAAGTGACCCAAGCCCTTTGGAGGAGCCCAGAAGATCGTGAGTGAATTCCAGATAATTTGACATTGATAATGTTTTTCTGCTGTCCAAAGACATTGTGAAAAGCTTGATAGATGTTTGGTTTCATTTGGTCCTGTGCATTAGCAACCCTCGTGATTGTTCCTCTTGTAAATAGTTTTGCTGGTGTAGTGTTAAATTGTTTTGTAGAGATAAAGCAATTTTTTATTGTCTTATACAGAAAGGGGAAAATGTTGCTTTAGTTATGTTTACAATGGTTGTTTTGTGCACTGTTGGGAACAGAGCAGCCTAGGCCTTGGCACTTATATTGTCTACAGGTGTTGACTTTTTATGTAAAAGATGTTTGATTCCTCATGATCTGCATTTGATATCAATAGAACACCTGAGGAGCTGAGGGATCAATAAAAAACCCTGAGATGAGATGCTCAGGGTTCCACTGTTAAGGATGGCACTTGCCATGACAGTGGTTCCCTCTGCTGAGGTCTGGCAGGGTTTGCACCTGTGAAAGTAGCTCCTTGTCTTCCTTGCGGAGCTACACAGTAGCTGTACCACTGCGGAGTTTCAGTAACACTATCTCATCTTACACTAGGCAGCTTTACCTACTGGTAAGTTATTATTTCAGCCCCTTGTACATTAATGTGAACCTTAATTATGTTGTTGTATGTGAACTAAGAGCTATAGATTCACATGTTTTTCTTTACGTTCTAATTTCTTCTGCCCTTTGGAGTATTCTAGAAAAATAAATTTTCTCAATTAAGATTTCCTCTTCCCAGATAGATCTAGGTTTGCATCGTGTTGACAAAACTAACCCATACAAGTGTGTTTAACGTAGAAGGAAAATTGAGTGGCTAAGTGCTAGTAGCAATTATTTTCACCTGATGACAGAGACTAGCATACAAAACAGTATGCACAGAAGGCGTTTCCATAGAGGTGTGTTCCATGGTTTTCAACCATTTGCCTCACATCTAAAGAGTGTCGGTTATGTGTTTCTAAAAGAGCCAGTCTCATTTGAATATCTGTCCATTGTGTATTATGTAACTACGTATTTTAACGCTTAATAACTACTTCATGTTTATTAGAAACGCCCCCTCCATGAATCCAGAGCCTGTGCCCCCAGAGCTTTTTTGATGTGGGTACATTAGACAGAAACTTAAGAAATAATTACACTGAAGTAAGGGGGGCTTGGCAAGTCCAGGCATGATGAAATTCTGAAGGACTTGGAAGCTGACAGTGTAGATTTGAAGGAAGAAGCTGATAGCTGAGGTGCATGCCGGACCAGACAGATGCCATGGAGGAAGTAGGGCATAAAAACTCAAACCTGATGAGCATGGTCAGGAAGGGCAGCGAGATGCAGGCGTCACACAGCACGGCTAGTGCAACCTAGAGAGGGAGGGATCTTTCTCAGAGCCTTTCTCTCTCTCATACAGACACACGGAGGCGTTGTGAGAGTTCAGACAGAAGAGTGGAGGATAGAGTGAGATTCTTAGGGCCTAGCCCACGTGAGTGGACCAGCCTTAGAGGACCCAGGTACAGGGTGTGAGTTTCCTGCCACATAAAGAGTGGCCTGTGGCGGATATGCTGGAGACAGCCAGTGGACCTAGGAACATTGAACTCTGTCTGTTTACAGTGGGAAGGGAACCTGATTATGAGAAAGCACGGAGTACAGGCCTGTGTGTCACCTCTGTAGCCCTTCCTGGTGGCTGAGCAGGCTTCACGCCCACTGGGAGGCTGTGGCCTCACTGCAGGGAAGTGTATATGGAAATCCGCTGAGATGAGTTAAGGGTGTTTAGCGTTGTTCTTCTCAGTGCTTGCTTTCAGTAGTGAACTTCTGAACAGACTGTCATTTAGGGGGCACATGTACTGTAATAACTTTATGCAAACCAAAAGATGCCACAGGAAATATTTCTAATGGTGAGGGGGGAAAACGATAGCAGTAAGAATCTTTCTAGTGAAGGAAATTCCATTTTCCATTACTGTTCGTTCACAGTGTCCTGCAATGATAAGACATTTTAGTTTTCTACACTGTTTGATTTCTTCTGAAAATTCCTTCCGCTTGCCCCCACTTTCTAGGTGTATCTGGCCCGAAAAGAAGGATCATCTTTTGCTTATATTTCCTGGAAGTTTGAGTGTGGGTCAGCTGGCCTGAAAATAGATAGTGTTTCTGTGAGAATAAGTAGCCAGAGCTTTGAGAGTGGATCGGTGAGGTGGAAGCTGCGGTCTGACACAGCTCAGGTCAACCTGCTGGGAGGTAGGTGCCGTCAGCGTTCATCAGGAAGCACCTGTGCGCCCCGTGGGCTGCATGCTCTCAATTTTTAAGGCATGCCCAAGAGTTACTCATATTACTGTGGTAAAAATATTTTATTTAATCCATTTTGTATTAGATAGACTGATGGGGGTTTTGTATGTGTGGTGCAACAAGTGCAAGGAGAAAAATCATTTCTTTGTTCCAAAGGATACATTTCTTCAGTAAAGAAAAATAGCTGTTTTTTAAGGATTGATTTTAAACTCTGTGTCAGTCCTATAAGAAGTGCATTCTAAACCTCTCTATGCTTTTCAAATGACCAAAACTCAAGTATAATTTTTTCCCTCCCAACAGATAAAAATCTCCGTTCTTATAATGATTTTTCTGGTGCCACTGAAGTCACACTGGAAGCAGAGTTAAGCAGAGGGGATGGAGATGCTGCTTGGCAGCATACCCAGCTGTTTAGACAGAGCTTAAGTGACCATGGAGAAAATGGCTTGGAGATGATTATAACATTCAGTGACCTCTGAGAGCCCGGACATCAGGAAAAAGTGGGCACAATCCAGGACCTGCCATGTCCTCCAGTAGTGTGTTAATGCGGTGTGTGTCCAGTTGGCAGTTCTCCACCCTGTCCACAGGTTTCTTTTGCTGGCAATACATCATGTAATCCTCATTAAAATATATCTTCATAGTGTGGACCATAAGAAATCTTCAGTTTAAAACTCACTTCTACCCGTGACTAGAGTTTGGCACAAGATAGTTTGGCATAAAGTAACCATATGAAATCTAACCTAAACACTGTTAGTAGAGTTGTAAAAGAAAATGATGGTATCCATGATTAAATGCTACTCATGACTGTGATAAAATCTTGGGCTACTAGTTACTTAACATTTTCTGATTAGATTTTCCTAACATTCTTAATTTTGAATAAATATGAAAGTCAAGTATCTCTTAAGTTATATGACGCATGAAGATTTTTATGATTGTAAATATATGGACAGTTAAGAAATAAAATGGATTATTTTGCCTTATACCTTTTCATTGCTTGCCTTGCCCAAAAACAGGCTTTCCTGGATATGATAAACATTGAAAACTACCTCAGTATGCACAGTTGTGAAAACATTCAAAGATACGCTGCAAATGCCATAATGTACGGGAACTGGATATTCTTTACCTTTAAGTTAAAAACTACCTCGCTGAATAAAATATTCTTGGCTTTGAAACTGTATTGTATGAGAAAGTTAAGTACGTGAATGAGATCTGAAGCCATTAAGCAGACGTCAATAGGGACCTATTTGAGGCCTATAGTGTATGTGACCATAGTTTACGCTTCATGAATCTGTTTCTCGCTATCGGATTTAACATTAAATTTATTAAGATACTAGAATCTTACAGAGAACACAGAGTAGCAATTGTCATGAAACTTCATCTCTCCCGAGCTGGGTGGTAGTGGCCCACACCTTTAATCCCAGCACTCAGGAGGCAGAGGCAGGTGGATCTCTGAATTGGAGGCCAGCCTGGTCTACAGAGTGAGATCCAGGACAGCCAGAGCTACAACAGAGAAACCCTGTCTCGAAAAACCTTATCTCTCCCATTTAAGTCGACATCCTTAGCTGTTCACCAGCTCTTAAAGAGTAGGCCAACTTTTGAGAATTACTCCCTTGCTAAAAATTTCTATTTCTCTTCTTATAAATTTGTTCTAGCATGACCTTGTATTTAAAAAATAGATAGATAGATAGATAGATTGAATAAAAGAGGATCAAGAAAAAATACAAAGCTGTGTTTGACTACATAAGACTGTCTTGAAAAAAAACTGCCTTGTTTATTTTTTTTCTAAGTAGCTTACATATCAGAACTGGTTGATATGTCTTGAATATTAATTTTCTGAAACTCTCAGGCTTCACATTATTCATAGCGGCCTAAGAGGCCAAGCACCTGAAGCTGCAGAGACTGAACACGCACTGTGGCTTGGTGAGTAGGTCAGCACAGCCGGGACTCCACCCTGAGACTGCAGCTCATGAAGAAAGCAGATATCTGCAGCAGTCTGTCGGGAAGTCGGTGAAGATGGTGCAGACTGGGTGAAGTGCAACCGCTTCAATGCCGTCTTCGGAGCGAATGAATGTATTCTAATGCTGACTGAGTCCTCTAGGGAAGTGAGGAGGAAGGAGCTGGACATTTGGAGAGTGAGCCCCGTGCCTTATATATGCTAGGGAGGTGCTTGACCCTGAGCTGCCCCCAAGCCTCCACACTTAAAATGTCTTCCGTGAGGGTTTCAAAGCATCCAAGCCTCCGATAAAATTTTAGAAATGTTACAGAAAGCTGAGAAAATTCTCAATAGTCCATGAAGTTAAGTAGTAAAGTAAGGAACTGTCAAGCTGGTTAAGTGGGCTGGTAGTGCAGCCCATTGGTAAGCCAGACACTCACAGCAGGGCACACTTCATAGAGTGGTTGGTTGAGCTCTCCCTGGCAAACACCTCCCCTGTGTGGCTGCAGAATGCATGGGAGGGTACCAGGAATAACTCCAGGCCAGGCCCCTGATCCTGTGCTCTGGAGAGCTTAGCCATTTGCCCAGTGCTCATTGTGCATAATAAGCCCTGTAAATCCCACATTATCTCCTGCTCCCCCCCCCTTCCCCCGGTCCACTGACAAAGCTTTCTGCTGCAGTGTTGTTTAGTGTTGGTGTCCTCAAAGTGAGTAGGCTATTTGATGCTTGGATCAAATATCAAATATTTACAAGGATATAAGTGCCTCTGAGACATCTAGGTAACATGGAACTTTGAGGTCCAGAAGATTAGGGATAATTTAGCTCAGACTTTTTCACTACAAAAAACTCAAGACCAGAGAAGTTAATTGACCATCCAAAGAGTTCAGTAGATGGCAATGCAGGCAAGATTCTATCCCAGTTCCTTCTTCCTGCAGCGCAAGGCTGTCGACTCAGGAGTCTGCAGGAACTATCTGACGGATGTTTCTGGGACCCTTGAATAGCAGGGAAGGCATGGTTGCTCTTAGAGCCAATGGCTTCGCTGTAAGCTTTTCTAAACTCAGAAGGTCTATCATAATAGAAGTTGTGGTTTTATTTATGTTCTGAGAAAATCTCATAAACAAACAGATCCAAGCATGCCTTCCTTAAACGCTTTGAGAGAAATGAAGACTAACAAGTTCCAGCTGATTTAGTACACATAGCTGTTTCCTCTAGATTTGCCAAAACCGCTTTATTTTAACAGCAGATGGTAGGTAGTGTCTTATCCTGGTATTTAGATACCAAATGGAAAGCTAAGTGGAAGCCAACGGTGCAGCAAGTGGAGACAAGCGAGATCTTACTGTCCTGCCTTAATTTGCCCCCGACTCGCGACTCTTTGTGGTTTTGAAACAGAGTCTCTAAGCCCAGGCTGGCCTCAAATTTAGGGCAATCCCCCTGTTTCAGCGTCCCAAATGCTAGGATTACAGGCATGAACCACCACACCTGGCCTCTTAGTTCCCTAAAGACTTGTCTAGAAATCTGCAAGTTTTAATTAGCAGGAAATTCATAAGTAAGCCAGAAGGAGAAGCTAAACAGCTAATGTAAGGCCTGGCATGGTATTATAACAGAAATGCACTGTGGGCTGCTGCTCCGGCTAGCTTACCCATTTTCTTTTTTCCCTCTTTCTTTCTTTCTTTCTTTCTTTCTTTCTTTCTTTCTTTCTTTCTTTCTTTTCTTTCTTTTCTTTCTTTTCTTTCTTTCGTTGTTGTTTTCAAAACAGGGTTTCTCTGCGTAGATCTTCCTGCCTCTGCCTCCTGAGTGCTGGGATTAAGAGTGTGCTCTACCACGCCCAGCTAGTTTACCAGCTTTCAAATGCTTCAATTATTAAGGTATTTTCGCAAAAAAAAAAAAAAAAATACTGCCTCCATCCCAGCTCTACACCTTTTCCTAACGTGACTGACAATATCCCTGATGTGCTGTTCCCAAGACTTCCTGAAGGTCTTTACCCGTGTGCATGCAGATCAGTTTTCATGTGTTGGTTTTTTTTCTCTGTCTAATGTTCTAACTTTCTTAGCACTGTTAGAAACCTGCCTGAGACCACTGGCCGTTGATCTGCTCATTTTATAGCACATGTCTCTGTATTTGTGGATTTCCATTTCCCTTTTCTTATACATTAGTATGTAGAAGATCCTTATACATATTTCACATAGAATATATGCAAAGATATGTACATTTTAAATGTTGGTGGCTACACACCTAGCAGTGATATTTAAGGACAGCTGCGTCCTCCCGTTTTTGCAAAAGCTAAATTGCAGTGGTGACAACCAGCCAGTGTTTCCCACCTCCTCAATCCCTCAAATTTCAACAAAAACTTAGAGCTGGCTCTTGTGTTCTCGTGAGTCTTATCATTAAAGTCCTTGGCTGTCTTGAATTGTTGACTCTGGGAAAGCCTGCCTCTGTGACACTAGGATATAATCTAGCCAGCTCCAGGAGAGGAGGTGAAGCCTCACTCCAGCAGCCTGCTTCAGAGCGGCTCTGAGACTACTGCTTCCCGCTTCCCCAGGAGAGCCTGCTGCCCAGGGCACAGCTGTCTCCCTAGGACCCGGCACCGCTGTGTTCCTGGCATGTGCCAGAGCCTCAGGAATCTGTGACCTTCAGGCACGTGGAGTGATTTTGGTACGAGGCAACAGATCACTAAAATAGCAATGCTATTTTTACCATTCTGTAGGATGAAAGCTATCTGGTTTGAATTTACATTTCCCATTTCCCCTGTGAGGTTGGTTTTTCAGACATCATTCAATGCAGTGGCACTTTGGCCAAGTTCCTTAGCTCTTCTTGTTTCCTGCTTACTTTCCTGTTTGCGTATGTTTCCCAATATGGCTGCATGCTGCCATCGAGTGCATTAGTGGTGTCAAATAACGTACACACTCTCAGGTGTGCACCCTCACGTCTTCCCTCTTCTGTTGCGAGAGCCCATTGTTTGCATATTTGTGTTTAACATCTGGCTCCTCGAAGCTGCTTTCCTGCTTGCCCTCTTGTGCTCACCTGGTGACTGCAATTGCCTTCTCTGCCCTCGAAAATACAAATGGGGACTTTCTAGTGGTCTCTCTTCTTACAGAGTTACCTCTTTTCTGCATCCTGGTGCTCTGTTCATCTCAGTGTTCTCTCATGTTACTGGGTTTCCTTTAAATGTTGGCTGTATGGATTGTTAGGGAGCAGGCCGATCCTATCTGTAGCTGGCCTGGGCTACAGCTCGTTCTGTAGCCTTCCTCAGCACTCCCTCCCCAAGGGGTGGTGGGCTGTGGGACACTGTATTGGGGACATGGCATTCAGCTCCAGCTTTGCCACAGGCTGCACTAGCATCGAGTGGGCAGAGACCACTTCAAAGACGGCTTACCTCACTTACCTCCGCAGGGGTTCATTCATCTCAAGGATTTTCTTCCTCTCCCTGCAATCCCTTCAACCCCGCCCATAGTGTTTTCTTATATAAAACATTAACATAATTCCAAAATTTTCCAGGTAAATTCTCAGAAGCTTGCTTCCTTCAGCGAGTGTCTCCTCACCGCCCCGCCCTCATGTAAGCTAAGGCCGCCTCTCCCCCTGGGTTCACTACAGCTACTATAAAATACTACGAGAGCTGCACCTTGCCTGTCTATTTTGCTTTGTTGGGTTTTGGGACGGTCTCAGTGGTAGCCCAGTCTAGCCTTGAACTTTTGACTCCCTTGCCTGAGCAGGTTCCAGGATTCTGTTTTCTCTAGCTCTGTGCCACGGCTCCCAGCTGCATGGTTTTCCTCAGCTTACTACTTAGGAGCTGCTGCCTTTTTCCTAGAGCAGTGGACAACAATTCGCATGGCGCTTTGTCTCCAGTCTTTTTCAAATGAAACTCTAAAATAAAGATATTTAACATAGAATCTGGATCTGGGGTATATATTGAGAAGCGAGGTGTGGTGGCTACTGTATCTGTACAGACCCATACTTCCTATACCAGTGCAGCTGGCCAAGCCTTCTTTAGGACAAGACCCTCCAGACCCCAGTCGTCCGTCCCCCCACCCCCCATAAGTCCCCAGCTTCCATGAGGTGCCCTGCCAGTCACTCCTTACTAATGTGTGTGCACCATGTTCTTAAATATTCTAATTCCATGCAGATCAAATATAAAAATAAAAGCTAAACCAATGCATTTCACATTTTATTTGTTCATTAATTCATTGATTTTTATGTACAGTCTCATATAAAAGTTGCCTGCCCTGAGAGTGTTCTGCCCTACAGGAATGTTCACTTACATGAATGTGTTTACATTTCAGCCGTTTAATCTGATTGCTTTAAGCAAGATAGTTTGGCATGCTGAGTAGCTTGGGAAGAGGCAGCTATCCTTGACATCGCAGGTGCTTAGAATCTGTGAATGGGTGAATGGGTCGCTTAAGCTTCCAGCAATCACTATTCTTATCAATACCAAAATGTAGTCTGTGTATCAATGCCTGTCTTTATGACACACATCACTCCTCAACTTCTTTCAACTGCCGGTGAAACAAATGGACTCAGTTCCTGTTGCTCTCTTTGGATTCATACTGTGACCGGCTCTCCAAATGTTTTGTAAAGAGTATTCCCAGTGCACTTGGGAAACCTTCTCTGCAGAGCTGGCCAACCCTCTAGAGCACTCACTGTTCAGAGAAAAATAAATCATCATCAAGATCTGGCCCTGGTGACACCTGTAATCCCAGTACTCTAGAACTCAGGAGGCTGAAACAGGAGGACTGAGAGGTTGGGGCCAGTCTAGCTACATGAGAAGACGGTATCATTAGATCCTCCCAGATACCCCTGCCATGATTTAATATCCAAGTATTAAAAACTAAGACAGTAAAGTGCAAAGAATAATAATAAAACTAAAAACGCTGAAGTATGAAACAATATACTCTCCTCTCAAGAGCGCTAGAAACTTGGAGCTAGAGAGAGAATTCTGGTTAAGAATGTTTTCCGCTCTTCTGGAGAACCTGGGTTTGGTTCTCTAACCATATTGACATGCTGAGCTCGCCCCACCTGTAGTTCCAGCTGCGGGGGATCCGACACCCTCTTCTGTCCTCCATGTGCATGAGCTCTCGTGAGCATTCACCCCCCCACACACACGTAAATAAAGAAATCTTCATGTAATCTAAACCCCTTTCATCTCATCTTCTAATGAAAACAAACTACCAGTCTCCTAGGGACCCTCTTATTCCCACCCTGCCTTCTCCCTTCACCTCTCAGTGCCTCCTTGGTACCCAGTTGGTTTGGCCCTCCCTTCTCCAAAAGCACCTGACAACAGGAATTCAGAGCCCGTTTGTTCTGCTGTCTCTTGCTGTGCACAGTCACTACTAACACACTGCCGGACATACATAAGTTTAAGTCTGTGTACGTGACATGAAACACACCCGAGATGCTCTGCAAGCTGCTGCCTCAGTCATTTGGCCGGTCCTGGACACCAGGCCTGTCTGTCACCCTCACTCAGCATAGATCCTACCTTTTAAGGAATAAGTGCTGAAGCCATTCCTACCAGAAAAGGGACTTAGTGGGAAGAACTCAGAGCAGCCTGACAGCCATGAAGAACAATGCGCTGAAGGCTGCACTCAAATACGGCCAGGAGCAAGACGCCATGTGGGACTGCAGTGAGCTTACTTGAAGGTATTTAGGCTTTGTTTCGAAACAAAGGCATTTCTCTCATACCAAATTCCTTGGTGGAAAGACACTGTCACCTGAAATGGTTTCCCTTGAAGATGTAAAAGACTTAAGGAGCCAAGAGGGTCTTGATCTTTTTAAAAACACAGCCCGCAAAGATCTCACACTTCTTGTAAACTTAAATTTGAAACAGATTAAATGCTGAGCAGGAATGATGGTGGAGAGCTTTGTAACATGAATAACGAGACCCTTGGATCCCAGAACTTTAAGGCTGAGGAAATGAAGCTGCACTTTCGCTTGGCTTCAAGCCACCTCACTGCGGAGCCCTGTCTCTGGCCTCTGTTACTAGAAGGGCCAGCATTTCCTTAATACAATGTTTTCTGAGAATGCCAAGTGTCAGAAGAGCTGCCCACAGACACAGTGGGAGCCAAATGTCTACCCTCATTTTTTGGGTGAGTGGGTGGGGGGTTGTGGCTTGCTGCGTATCCTTGTCTGGCCTGGCATTCACAATTCTCCTGCCTCAGCCTCCCAGGGACTGTGATATAGGTGTGTGCCACCGGGTCCCACTTCAACCACCATGCTTCCGCTCTCTGGATAGGTGAGTTTGAGGAGCTGAGCCCTTGCTAGATCAGCACCCTTCACCCAGCTCTCCCTGTGGTGCTGGGCGGTCACAGGGGCATACAAAGGAAAGCATGGCTCTTACAACTAAAAACATCTTACATTTGATTTCTCAGGATCATCACATGACAAATCATGGGGTTTCTAAAATTTATTTATAGAAACTTAAATTTGCTTTGTGAGTGTAAATTATTTTTCTCAGATTGACTCCAGAGTCGTGTTTAAGCCTTGTTTTCTGATAAAAGTATAATTTTTATTTCACTCATTGTAGAATGGGTTGCATACAGATTAAATTATACTTCTATTTATGAAATAATTCCTTCTGTGAACAGTTGGTGAATGTTTTACAATAGGGATGCATAAATAGAATCAGAAAGAAAAGAAATTGCAAACTGTGTATTTGGTATTTCTGTTACTTCCCTTATTTTTCTGGAGCCTAGAGCTGGGATCTTTAGCCGTATCAAGATCATAGGACCAGGACTGCATCCCACCTCAGGACCAGGACTGTATCCCTCCACGGGACCAGGACTGCATCCCACCACAGGACCAGGACTGCATCCCTCCATAGCACCAGGACTGAATCCCACCTCAGGACCAGGACTGCATCCCTCCATAGCACCAGGACTGCATCCTACCACAGCACCAGGACTGTATCCCTCCACAGGACCAGGACTGCATCCCTCCACAGCACCAGGACTGCATCTAGTTCTCTTTCTTCCTGTCACTGCTTGCTTATTCTATGTAATGTAAAGGTGAGTGAAATACCTTTAGAATTGGAAAGGATTTCCATCATCCACGACAGACAGGCATGGCATTGCAAGATGGCTGTGGTTTTGCAGACATGTGCCTGTAAACTTGGTGACTAACTGCAGTGCTGTCTGGTGTATGAAAATGTCGTTGTAGAGACTTCAGTCCCCAGAGCTCAGAGCGCCACCAGAGATTGTGGTAGATGATGATTACATCAGCACTATGCAGGACAGGGGCGGGCCCCCTACCTGCTGTCACTTGCCAGTGTGAGCAGCATTTACATGTTGTAGACAACATTGACTCTCTCTAGAAAGCAAAGTTTAAAAGTCATGTCTAAACCCCAGCTCTCTGTAATGAGTGTTATACATTGCAGGTCGCAATTAGCAGGAAGTAGGTGTATTAATTAAGAGATTGTCTGTTTCTAGCAGCCTTGTCTAATGAAATCCTAGTCGGAGCTGTAAGGGGGAAATCACATAACCAGATGAGTGACCCTCAGGACGGCATCCCACAGCAGCTCTAAGACCACCCGGCATGAATCTCCCCCCACTCTCCTCCCCTCCTCTAAGGCCACCCGGCATGAATCTCCCCCCACTCTCCTCCCCTCCTCTAAGGCCACCCGGCATGAATCTCCCCCCACTCTCCTCCCCTCCGCTAAGGCCACCCGGCATGAATCTCCCCCCATTCTCCTCCCCTCCTCTAAGACCACCCGGCATGAATCTCCCCCCACTCTCCTCCCCTCCTCTAAGGCCACCCGGCATGAATCTCCCCCCACTCTCCTCCCCTCCGCTAACACTCCACGTCCTGAAACCTCCTTAGTTACCGTCTGTTCATTCTAAAACATCACTGATTTCTGCCCATCCCCTCCCAATCCCACAGCATAGAAACAAGCCCTCATACTTCCTCTGTTGGCTTCTGTAGCTCGTGCCTCTCGTTCCAGAACGTTCTACATAGCACTGCAAAGCGCCTGATCTTTAAAAGGTCTACTGAATTGTGTCAGTCGCCAATCTAAGCACGCCCTCTGTTCCTCCCAAGTCCTAGCTCCATGCCTGGCGCATCGTTTTCCCCAGCTCACACACAGGCTTCCAACTGTGACATTCTTTCAGTGTGTGCCCGGGAGTCCTGAGGATGGGCTTGTCACCATGGAAACTCACTGTCACTAAAGGGTCTGTGGCCTTATGGCACTAGAAGGATGGACACTTTCAGTACACTTCTGCCGCATGAAGAATTTGGAGTCACAACTCCAACCCCCTTAAGTCTCGATCCTCGGTTGAATATCGATCAGATAGAGGTTCTGATTTCACCGATCCTTACTTGAAAGTCAGCCTCGGCGTGTTCTACTCCCCTGGGCAGACTCAACCTGTCTTATCATTTTATTTTTTAGGGTCATCCATTGTGCCTGTCCACATACCACGGAGGAGTTTAGGCCACTGGACAGACGTTTACAAAATCGACTGGATACATGAGTGTGCGAGTTTCTATCATTGTGTCAGTTGCTTCCTCGTTGGTGTGATAAAATAAAAGCCGATAGAAGTCCTTGAAGGAGTGGGAAGGTGTCTTTGGGCTCACGGCCTGCGGGGAGACAGTTTATCCTGTTTAACAGGATTAACAGAAGGCCTGGTGTCAGGAGTACGAGGCAGCCGGCTACACTGTATGCACAGGCAGAAAACAGAGAGAGTGGATGCCAATGCCCAGCTGGCTTTTTCTTCCTGCTCTTTTTACTCATTGCGGGACATAGCCTATCAAATAGTACCACCCACGTGCAGGTGTCCTTATCGATGTGCCCAGAGGCTAAACGACAACGAAGAGGAGCCATCATGTGGGTGACTTGAATCAGATTGGCCCCCATAGGCTCAAATGTCTGAATACTTGGATCTCAGTGGAACTGTTTGGGAAGGATTGGTAGGTGTGGCTTTGTTGGAAGAGGAGTATCATTGGAGGTGGGCTTCGAGGTTTCAGAAGCCCCTGCCATTCTCAGTTATCTCTCTCTACCTTGTGTTCGTGGGTGAGATATGAGTCGTCAGCTGCCGCTCCAGTGCCAGGCCTGCCTTCCCGCTGCCGTGCTGCCATGATGGTCAAGTCCTCACCCTCTGAACGGTAAGCCCCAGATAGACTCTTTCCTCTGTAAGCCGCCTTGGCTGCAGTGCCTTAGCACAGAAGTAGAAAAGCAACCAGGACGCATCGCAGCAACCTGAGAGCAAGTGGAGATCTAAGTCCGACGCAGAGGTTTGCACTGGGGTCGGAGGTTCTCTTCCAGAGGCCTTTAGTTTTTTTTTAAATAGAGACAATTTAACCTTAAGCAAAACATCAAAGACTTCTAGAATAATTGTTTAACCCAGATAAAAATGGTACGTAGAACAAAAGCTTGAAAGTTGGGAAAAATCTGTGAATTGGTTGAAGCAGTCCCTAGGGTGATCCTATACATGGTGTCCTCTCTGTCACCCTGGCTGATTCTCCACTCTACTAAAGGTCAGAGCAGGGTGAGCGTCCTAAATGTCAGCTGACGATGTAGCTCTGTTCTTATGTCTCCCTGCATGACACCGGTCAGTCCCTGGAAACAAGGGAAATGAAGTAGATTCCCTGATTCTGGCTAATAGTACATGGTTCCAGGTACTTCATTCCTAAACAAATATTTCTCTGATTCCTAGTTCAGAACTCTCTTTATCTTTTCTGGTTTTACACGCTGTATCTTTTAACTGCAGGGTTAGTGTCAAGTTACCCATATGTGCCCATATGCCACAACCTGAGGAAAATGTGGGAATTCAACTCCCGCTTCAAAGTTATTTAAAACATGCTTAATTCCTGCGAGCCGCCGTTACTATTTCGGCCTGTAAAGCAAGTGTAACATTTCTCTCACTGTGCTCAAGCAGTGCCGTGACTATGTAAACTCCCATTGTGTTGGTGGAACACTGGAGACTAGTTATATGCGTAGATGACTGCAAGCCAAATTCAACTTGCCTCTCAAGAGTCCTGCCTCCAGCCGGTGTGCTGATACTAGACAGTTCTCATTCTTGGGTACAAGGTAATACCCGTGCTGGAACCTGTCTAGCCCACAGTAGCCACAGAACGAGTTTTTCATGCCCAAGCACAATCAGCAGAATCTATGGGCAATAGCCCCTGCAGGGACTTCTGATGCCTGACTGGAAACTATCTTTAAAAGACATCTGAAATGCAGCCCAGTTTGGTCTCACACTCACTGGGTAGCCCAGGCTGGCCTCAAAGTCAATCCTGTTGCCTCAGCCTTGCAAGTGCAGGGATCAGAGGGACGTGCCTCCAGCCTGGCTTCTGTTGAAAGTCTTTTGAGGACTATCTTCCCATGACAAGCACTGTGCTCTGCAGAACAACCTTTCCACTCTACCTTGGTCTCACCGGGGCTGCGACTTGACTTAGAGAACGTCAGAAGCTTGTGTGTCTACTGTTCATCTGACTCAGTTTGTACCGAACAATGAAGAACATTAAATGTGGTCATCTGAGACAGGTGCAGTAGCAGGTTTTGGAGGATCGCTTATCACGGTGGCGGTTTCTTATTCTAAACTAATTAGAGCCTTGCATGGTGGTTCTTTGCCATAATTCCAGCACTCAGAAGATGCAGGAGGACTGCCACAAGTTTTAGCCTGGCCAGGAGTATATATATATTATATATATATAACTTCATAGTCATCAAGATCTATGCTCTTGAACCATGAGCTGAGGTAAATCCCTTCTCCCTTAAATTGTTTTTGTCTTGATAGTTTATTATAGCAACAGGAAGAGAAATTAAGACAGGGTCTCGCCCAGTAGTGAGTAGTAGTGCTGGGGTCCGTGACCAGACAGAAACTTTCACACACTGATTACACTCCACAGCAAAGTTTATTCAGCACCCAGAGAGAGAGAGGGAGAGGGAGAAGGGAGTGCACCGATGCATCAGGAACAATCACACACCATAGGCAGATGAGCTGAAAGCTTCTCAGGGTGAATTTCAGCTTATAAAGTGAAAAACCACAAAACAGGTGTTTTCCTAGATTACCCGAGATTGGAGGGCAGAGCAAGGAAGCAGCAACTGACCTTTATTTTTATTGGCTAGTGAGGGTCCAGGAATATGTTATGTTCCTTGTTACCTTGGCAGGTGAGGGGAAAAGAACATGTTATGCTTCTAGTTTCCTTAGTCAGCAGAAACTTAAACCCTGTTTCCTTGGTAGTAGACCCCGTTTCCTTGGTAATGGACCCCGTTTCCTTGGTAATGGACCCCGTTTCCTTGGTAGGGGAAACGTAAAGCAACTAAGAGGTAGTTCAGAAAATGGAGGCACTCCAATCACAAGTCCTCGAAAGTGGGTAGGTCTGTAGCTCAGGTTGGCACTGAACTCTTGGAAGCTCTTCTGCCTCAGCCTCTAAGAATGCTAGGATTGCAGGCATGAGACACTGTGTCCAGCTAGAGAAGCTTTTTGGTCAGAAGAAAAACATTGAAGATAATGGTGGTGTGTTGACAGTTTGACACCTGCCAATAATTTGGAGAGAGCAACAGAGCAGAGGCAACCCTGAGTTGTTCAGAAAGTTCCATACAGGCCTTCTCTCAGGGGCTCGCACCTACTACACATATGGAAAAGCTGAGGCACGAGCCGAATCACATGCCTAGTGTTGCACGATAAGCTCACAGCAGGATGGGAACTAAAATTAGTTCATTTAGTTTATGGAAACATCTGTTGAGCACATACCAATCCTGGGGTTTGAAGATAAGCAACAGCCTGCTACCCGCACCTGCTAGCACCACACACAATCAGTGCCTCTGTGCAAGGATTTAAGATGTCCTCTTTTCTGAGCCACGTGGGGAACAGGCTGTTCAGCAACCCTGAGCTGAATGTCACTCTGCGACACCAGTGAGGAGGAATTCAGTCTGTAGGCTCTCTTCCTGCCCACCAGTACCTCCCCGAAGTTTCTAGATCCAGAGGGATTTTCTTTGATACCAAGCGAGGAGTGGCCTCTGAGATTCCCCCAGAAAACTGAGTTTACTCACACAGCCATTTTGGTTGTTGATGGCCTCAGAGTTGATCACTGACATGAATACTGCCACTCTGGCATCCTCAGTGTGCCAGGAGCTAAAGCATCTCTCCATGGTTCAGTAATAGTCTATGGAGATTGCTCTCTTACATAAGCTCTTTAAGAGCCCATAAAACAAGCTTTGCAGCTTAGGTTTGGAAGGCTCTAGCTAGTACAGAGTTGAAACAGCATGCAGATGAGGCATTGAGAACCTGGTGACTGTGGAGGGCTGGGCTGTTGTAGACTTAAAGAGGGCTTCTTTACACTAGCCATCCACTGCTTTCTGGTCTAACCTTGTGATTACCCTTTTGCAATGTATTAGCTTAGACCACTAGTTTTCACCAACCTAAAAGCTTAGGATATCCTCAGATGGCATCTGAAATACTCTGCTTTGTTGTAACTCTCTGACCAAATAGTCCTTTAAACCTACTTGAAAAGAGCCTTGGTTTATGACTTTGTTTCGTTCTGTAACAATAAAAACTTTACAAACCTGTGTCTACATTGGGACATGTTTTTGGTGGTAACTCGAATCTGGGTTCCTGGGCCATAATTACTCATATCTGGCATATCTAGCCAGATTAAATTCTCTCTCATTCCCTGAGAGATGACAGCTGTGTTTGACATGGACCCGTGTTCAGAATGGGTGCTTAGGGTTTAGAAGCAGGAAGCATAGCTACATCCTTTCTCACGTTTTTTACTGAGAGCCTTAAGCTGGATGTGGTGATAGGACACATGAAATCTCAGCACTCTGGATGCTGAGGCAGGGATTGCCACAAGTTCAAGACCAACCTACTACAATATGAGACTCTCAATGGAGAAAGAGGAGAAGGAGCAGTGGGGAGGAGGAGGAGGAAAAGGAGGGGGGAGAAGGGGAGGGGGAGGAGGAGGAAAAGAATAGGGGGAGGGGGAGGGGAAGAGCGAACCGGAGGAGGAGAAGGAAAAAAAGAACAGTCTATGAATACATAAAATGAAGTTGAGGTTTTAAGAACTCAGATCATGAATGAGTTTTATTACTTTTCTCCAAACGTTAATAAATTACCGGGTCTCTCTCCCAATATCCAAACAGCTAATAGTTTTGTCGAACACTGTTCCCTTCTCTCCAAAAGGAAATTCTAATTAACTGGAGCACTTCATTCAACCTCGGCGATTTACGGACGGGGCTGCGCTCCAGTTGGTTTTAGATTTTCTGATGTCCTTTGTTAGCCCTATAAAAACTCGCTTGGATATGAATCTTCCCGGAGCTCAGTTCCGCTCTGTTTTGCATTCTTGCTTGTCCCTGGGGAGTGCTCCAGCTTGGCTCTGGTCCGTCTGGCGGGCATCTGGAAGAGGAACGCGGCTAGCGGGAGGAGGGGCTCCTCTGCTTGTTGCGCGGTCTGAAGCCTGTGTCACACACCGCCCAGGGTTCTGCAGGATGCGTAGCCTTAATGTGTCCTCGGTGGAGCTTATTTTTTTCAGAGGGAGTTACAAAGACAACCAACCCATTTCAAGAAGACCTTCCACCTCCTTCCTCCCCATTGTTTCCCAGCGGCCTCGCCTCCAATTGGAGTTTTAGCTTAGTCGAAGGACGCATGTTTCCATCATTGTTAACGCATCTACCAGACAGCTTCCGTGTTGCCTCCAAAGGCAGCAGCTGGAGCCCTGGTAGGGTTTACCTGGGACACTGCATTTTGCAAGGGGACCTTAAGTAATGCAAGAGGAGGGGCAGTGCTGCGACCTGTAACCACACCGTGGTTTTCTTCCTTTCCTGCAAGTCTCCCAGCTCAGCCACACCCTGGCTTCCTCTCCTCCTCCGGGGACTCACAGAACTCCCAGGTTCCCTTGGCCCTGGGCTGCCAGCCAGTCACCCAGTTGATGGTGGGAGCCACCAGGAGGCCTCTCTCCTGGGGAATCGGCTTTCCTGTGTTAGCTGGAAGCCCTTTGCTGGAGTAGCAAGCTGCCCTCTCCCTACCTCCACAACAACCCCTGCCCTGAATTCCAGACCCTTCTCCTCCCTTTACTGGAGTCCCCACGCAGATGCCCCAGGGTGGGATACCTCTACATCTTTCTCAAGTCTCTGTTTCCTTGTCCAGTCAGGAACCCAGGATCCCTGCGGCAGGAACCCAAAAGCAAAGGACAGGCGTGTCTCTACCTAGCATCCCGTTTCCAGGCGATATGCCTGTGCCCTATGCTTTGGCCAGTAGCTTCTTGCTGTCCCTCAGCTGGACCCAGAGAGTAAAGGTTTCAGGATGGGACACGTTCCTCGTTATTAGGCAACATTTATCCAGGGCCGTGGATAAACAGTTCTTTAGGTAGATAATGTCTGGGTGAGCTATTTTCTTTATATGCACTAGGATATTTTTAAAGTTTCCAGAATAACCAGTTTCCCTGGAATATACACAGGCCTAAACTTCCCAAACCTTCCACCCCCTGACCCCACCCCACCCCACCCCTACCACACACACCCACCAGATGAATAATTCCAGTTATTAATTAAGGTATTAATTATCCAGAGTGTATACCGTTGGAACGGAGCCTCTAAGAAATCATTGATTTCCTTTGCAATTGATATAAAATAAATGGGCTATCAAATAGGAAGAGAATGGTGTTCCTTCTCAGGTTAGGCGGTGAAGCAGGGCACTTTGAGGTGGACACTAGCTCTGCCCACTCCTCTATGCAGCCTGCTCCCAGGGCTGTGGAGCACACAAGCCCAGCCCAGACTTGAGCAACTTGCAAGTCTTGCCACTCCCTGTATAAAATGGCAGTGATGGTGTGACTCTGCCCTCCCATGAGCCCTCAGACTGTAGGCACACCTGCTGCATCCCAGGAGACTGAGACTCCTGGCCCACAGGTGATGGGCAGTTTCCCCTAAGACCTCTGTTACCTGAATTCTAATCAAAATTTTAAACATTGACATTATTTTCTGTATTTGGGAAATTCATTTAAAAACTATGTCCTAGCACTATAGACTGTCAGCGACTGCTAACCAGGACCTTAAAATAATGGTATTATATCCCAGGGTGACGTGGGATTCAACGTCAAAAATTCAAGTTCAAGGCCAGCCAGCCTGGGCCTCACAGTGAGTCCTCCTCTCAAAAAAAAAAAAAGCAACTAAAGCAAAATATAAAAATCTCAATAGAAAACTAATATTGCATTTAATCTGTACTAAAAGAATAATTTTTAAAAGGTAATGAGAGTTGTTAGGGTCACACGTAGAAAGGGCCTTTGGGTAAGTTGGAGACATAGGCTGGAACCTGGGAATGCCAAGTCAGAGCATGTACTGGCTCAAAACTCAGGTGCTGGCAGTGAGTGAAAGCAGTTCCTGGGAGAATGCTTGACTTTTGATGTCTGCTGCTTCTCCCCTCACCCGCCACCTATCTGCTACTCTGGGTTGCTTCCCATGTTTCTGGGACCATCCCTGAAGCCCCCTACCTTGGCCCTGCTTGCTCTTCCCACATCCTGGAACCCCCAGTCCCTCCACACACTGATCCTTCTTCTCCTTCAGGTCTCTACCCAAGTGGCAGCTTTCAAAAAGGCGTCTTTCTGATGACCTCACACACAATACCACCACTCACACACACACAAAAAAGCACACCTCCCCGACTCTCTTGGCACTAGTACTTTCTATCACCTGATATCGATTGGTTAGTTATTGTCTTCACTCGCACACACACGCCCCCACCACCACCAGCACCTGGACTAAGACCCCATCACGTGCCTGTTACAAGGTGATAAATGAAGAAATCAGTCTGGGCTAAGTGGTAGTGAGAGGAGTCGCCTGCGAGCTTCTTGGTTATTTGGGTGTATCTTCGAGGCTGGGCAGGAGCTGGGCAGGAGCTGGGGATCAGCTTGACCTATCTTAAGAGCAGCGGTCAGGGGTGAAGTGTGACCCTGGAGGCCACGGCAGCCTTCACCCCAGGAAGAGGAAATGGGCTTGTGAAGATGAGGAACAGCTAGAGTCTACGAAACTAAGTCAGTGGACAAACATCCCGATGCGAACTACACAGAAGACCCACGGACAGAGTGACCGTCGGACGGCGTTGGTCAAATGCGGCAGAGCCTGGGATGGTGAAGGAGCGGCTCAGGAGGCTGACTGAAAAAGAGATGAGGTAAGAGCGGAGTCTGTCCAGAGGACAGCGCTAGCTGAGGCCAGGGCAGAGGTATATTCAAATGAAAAGGAAAATACGGCTTTTCCTGATGGAGCCCAAGCTAGGGGTGGGAGCCGAGACGGACCTGAGCATCCGAGAAAGCCATCTTTGCTGTTGCTGAGAATCGAGGGCAAAACGGACGTGGGTAATGAGAAACGGTGGCAGACCCTCTGCTGCGGGTCTTTGGTGGCTTTAAATTAATTTCTTTTTCAGTAAGAAGGGCTATTAGCTGGGGAGAGGTCAAGTAAGAATGAACTTTCAAATAAGGGACAGTTTGGACATGGCCAGTTAAGGCCATGCTAGGAAACAGGTCACGTGCCACGTGGAGGGCCTCCCTCGGGCAGTGCTGATAGGGGGCCTCTTGGCTTCACCTGGAGACCCTGCTTCTAAGTGGTTGCTTGTTAGTGCCATCTGGTTTCAATCATCAGGTGATTCACCTGAAGAACTGGTTAAGGCTGGATTCTGACTCCAGGCCTAGGCTGGTGGTCTGACTTCCTCCCAGGTCCCGGGCACATGGAAGCCCAGAGGTCTTTGCTGTTTTTCTGAAGGCCTGCGGTGGAGGCAGACCTGGAGTTTTGCCAGCTGTTTAATTAAAGGGAAAGGAGACAAGGCCGAGAGAGGGCTAGGAGGACCAGTGGAGGCTCGGTTCTCAGTCTGAGCAGGCTGGAGAAAGGCTTGCAGGCTGGGAAAGGCATACAATCGGGAGGTCCAGGTTGCCAGAACTGCTTGACAAGAAACAGGTCTTACGTGGGCTGGTTCGTAAGGACCCTGCTAGAAACCTTCACTAGAAACTGCAGGTCAGACACCAGGCTTGGTGCTCACTCTTTCTGAGTGCACAGGGGTGCACCATATCTCTTCTGTCCTTTTTAACATACATGGCTCCTCTTGCTGCCATCTTTGCTCTGGCTGTGAACTTTCCACAGGGCATAGTGTTGTGTTGGGGTTTGGGTAGCCCTGCCCAGCCTTGGAAGCTTAGCTGAGCAACACAGCCAAGCGCAGCAGAGAGGCTACAGCTGTAGTCCTCAGCCAAGCAAAGGAAGCTAATCATCCTTCAGCCAGTTTTCCTTTTGAATCGGGCATCCCCCATTTTCTTAGAAACAGCCTGTTTCTAAGCTCGGATTAGGCAGCATGTAAGAATTCCACCTGTGAGGTTCCTCTTCGCCTCTGTGGGTCAGTGTTTACCACCTCCAAAGAGTGGCTCTGTGTGATGGGGTGCCTGCAGGTGAGACAGATTCGGCTCAGAGACCAGTGAGGGCAAAACCGTACTGCATGCTGAGTCCTATTAAGAACGCCCCAGAGTACACTCGCTGACCACTGGCTGGGTGAGCTAGCATTGACACTCCAGGTGCTTTAAAAGGTCAGTCGAGAAGTAATTGTCTCCTCACCCCCACTCTTCAGAGTTTTAAAATTTAGGATCAATTGAAAAGTTTCAGTTAATGTTAATTCTATCTCTGCCTTCAGAAAATATATACTTATCAGAGTATATATTATATTCACATATGTGTGTAATATTTCAGCCATATATATGTGTATACATACACATATATTTATGTATGTATGTATATATGAAATTGGCAAGATGACCCAGCAGGTAACTTGTTGCCAAGCCTGAAAACCTGAATTCAAGCCCCAGAAACCTTCCACGTGGTAGAAGGGAGAAGCAACTCCACAAGCTGCCTCCTGATGACCGTGCGCACTGTGGCACAAAATGCACACACAGGAATAGATGAATGTGAAAAGCAAAACATCAAATCCTATGTAGAAAAATCCTGAAACCAATGGTATTAACAGTTACCATCAACCAATACTGAAGCGGAACAGTTTATCACTTAATTTAAAAGGCACTTCAGACATCAAAAGGCGTATAAGATAGTACAGTCCGTACAGAATAATTTGTGTTCACCAGACTTCAGCCAAGCAGGCACTCGGCCCATGTTTGTTGAATGAATAAATGATTCTCATTTATTTTTAAATACCAGAATCCATGCTTAAAAATGTCCTGAGAACCAAGGACGAAGCATGGTTTATACATGGTTTGTGTTAATAAAGACTTGGGTAGGTTATAGGCTGTTTGGTTTTTTTGTTTTTTTTTTAAGGCCTAGATTTGCTTCTCTTTAAATTTTAACCCTAGCCCTTGGTTCTGTATACCCTAACCTCAAATCTAAACTAGTTGAAATTACCTTCTAGCACGTTCTTGATATACTTGTCAGTGAGAAGGGACAGTAATTTTGAGTGTGGCTTTCACCATACTGTAACAAACTTTATTATGTATTTATTATATAGTTCTATATCTAACGTTTGGATTCAAGACAGGGAATTGCTTAAAGTTCAGAGTTTCTAGCTAGAGTAAATCAAAATTTTATACTATAAAATCGTTAAGCCTAGCTTCTTTTTCTATAGGTTAACTTTGTCATTGTTGCTTTTAGACAGGGTTTTACCATGTAGCACTGACTTGCTTGGAACTTGCTGTGTAGACTGCGTTGGCCTCAAATCCACAGAGCTCCACCTGCCTCAGCCTCCTAAATTCTAAAGGCATGTGCCATCACGCCTGGCTTTAGGTTATCTTTTTTTATTTTTTCTTCACTTTTTTGAAGACAGCCTTTCATGTATTACAAGCTGAGCTTGAACTTCTGATCTTCCTGTGTCCACCTTCCGGAGACTGGACATACAGATGAGGAGCTTCGTGTCTGTTTCTGTGGTGCTGGGGATTATACTTGGAACTTGGCTTCAGGCATGCTAGGCAAGGAGTGTAACAACTGGGTCACACCCCAGCGTACTCTTTTATGGTCTTGCTGCTAATGCTTTTTATCCCAAAAGTTTTCAGTTTGGATGAAGTTGATCGCCCCCTCCATCCCTTCTACTCTCTCTCTCCTTCCCTCTTCTCTACCTGCTTTCTCCTCAGTCTCCTCCCCCCGCCCCATTCCTTCTCCCCCTGCCTCTTTCTCTGTTGCTTATATTTTAATGGTATATTTAATAATTGTTGCCAAAACCAAGATCACAGAGATTTGTTCTTTTTTCTCAGCTTTATATTTTGACTCTTCCAAGTCTTTTCCTTATTTTTGTGAATAAAATTTCGCATGTGGTGTGAAGGATCCAACCCCAGACTCAATTTGCCTATCCAGTTTAGACAGCGTCATCTGTTAAAAAGACCATTCTTGGCGTGGGGTTATTTGGAGTTTGTAACTGTAGTCTCTGGATTTAATAATTATCCTTTGCCTGGGCTGCAGTGTCTTGGTTACTCCTCTGTGTAGTGAGTTTGGGAACTGAAGGTGTGACTTCCATTTCAAAATTGCTTGAGCTAGGGTCATTTGAGTTTTGTTTGCAGAAGTTTAGCTATGTTTAAAATGGTTGTTTTGTGCATTGTTGGGGCAAGGGCTGCCTAGGCCTTGGCGTTGGTATTGTCTGCAGGTGTGTTGGCTTTATGTAAAAGACGTTCCATTGCTCATGATCTGCACCTGTGATTGATAGAACACCTGAGGAGCTTAGGGATCAATAAAACCCCTGAGATGAGAGGCTCAGGGTTCCACTGGCTCCTTCTGCACAGGAATGGCTCGGCTCAGGCTCCCTAAAAAGAGAGAGGTGCTGGATGGCTGAGCTTGGGGGAAACTATTTCCCCAAGAGTTTGACTTTTGTCCCATGACCTCTCATGAGGACAGTCTCAACAAGAGGGCCCAGTACCAAATGGCTTTCTAAGCAGCCAAAGGCTGCTTTGGTTTTGAAACCAAACCAGAGGGATACAGTCATTCTCTCCTCTCTCTCCACCCTCCCTCTTCTTTGACTTCCCTTCCTCTCTCCCCCCCTCCCTCCCTCTCTTCCCCCCCCCCCCCCCCCCCCCCCCGCCCCCAAGATTGTTAAGCTAGAGTATTTAGTTTTCGAGCCCAACTGGTAAACAATAGATGCTTTCTTTCCTCCTTTTGAGAGAGCATGGCTGTGTTCCTGCCTTCAGAAGCCAACAATGTGGGTAAAATATGAAATGTTTGTTATAAAATTACAGAAAAGGATCTCAGATTAGGTTATGAAGAGGCAAACCACTCACTGATCATGTTTTTCAAATTGGCAATCTTAGGGTTGCCTAATGATAACGTCAGTGAGCTACTCAGCCGGAAGTAAAGGCAAGTAAATATCAGTTCAGGGCCTGTGTTTCCCAGAGGAAGGAGCTAGAGATCTGGAGAAATTATAGTTTGGAAGGATTAATTAGTAAACTTGTTGGGGCTGAGAAATTAAAAGTATCTGTGAAAAACTTCAGTTACTCCCGTACTCCCGGTACTTGGGAAGCAGATACGCAGAACTCTGTGAATTTGAGGCTTGCCTGGTCTACATAGCAAGTTCCAGGCCAGCTGAGGCTACATAGCAAGACCTTGTTTCAAAACAAAAATGAGAGAGCGAGCAAATTGGATAAAGAAGGAATGCAACGTGAAGTCAGTGGTGGAGGCACAGGCCTTTATTCCCAGCACTCAGGAGGCAGACACAGGCGGATCTCTGTGAGCTTGAGGCCAGCCTGCTCTACACAGTGAGTTCCAGGGCAGCCAGAGCTACAACAGAAACACTGCCTCCAAAAACCAAAACCAAGAAAAAAAAAAAAAAAAGGAAGAAACGCAACATGAAGGAATGAAAGTGGGAGGTGACTGCATCAAAAAGCAAGGGCCCTGTGATAAGAATTCCCTAGTGGAAGTCCTGACCTAGGGAACCTCGCAGCTGGGTTTCTGCCACTCTGTCAGAAGCCTGTGGAAGGGGGAGCCCAGCAACTGCAGTGTCTGTGACTTTTCCCCCTTCCCCTTCCCTCTGGTCCCTTTGTTCTTCCCCAACTGTTTGACTTTCTGTGTGTGTGTGTGTGTGTGTATGTGTGTATGTGTGTGTATGTACACATAAAATCTAGATTTCGCATATTGACAGAATATAGGCAGTATCTGTCTTTCCCCCTGTATCCTCTCCTGTTCCCCCTCCCTTAATCTTCCTCTCTCCACCAATCCCTTCTAATTCCGTGTCGCGTAATTGCAGTTTTACAGCCCAGATTCCAAGTGTGAGAGACGAACTGTAGTATGTCTTTCTGGGTCTAGTTTATTTCACTTCACACAAGTCTCTGATTCCATCCATTGTCCTGCACGCGACATGGTTTTCCTTCGCCACACAGTCCTCCTCAGTCTCCCGTTTTTGAGACAGGGTCTTGGTAACTGTTGAAACTGCAGGTATCAACTATGCAGCTTAGGCTTCGGGAAAATGTAGATCAAAACGTCACGTAATTCCATTTCACTCCGTTCAGAATGGCTGCTATCTAGAAAGCCAGTGCTACCGAGGACATGGGCAGCAGAGAAACCCTGGCGTAAATAACTAGCTCTGTGGTTCTTTTTCTCTGTTTTGTTTTGGGGTTCTTTATACAGTCTACACATTAAGCCTTTGTCAGATGATGAAGAGCAACTTTTCTGAGGCAGGGTTTCTCTCTATTGTAACTCTGGCTGTCCTGGAACTCACTCTGTAGACCAGGCTGGCCTTGAACTCACAGAGATCCACCTGCCTCTGCCTCCCGGGTGCTGGGATTAAAGGTGTGCACCATCACTGCCTCGGCTGAAGAACAACTTTTAAGTATAGTTTTGTGAAAGACTCATTTGCTGCTAGTGAAAGGGAGACAATAATTGACCAGAGTGTCCCATTCTTCCAATAGTAATAAGAAACACAGTGGCCAGCCTAGCTTACTTTCTAAGAATTGGTACCCGATCCCATTGGCAGTAACAAGAAAATATTATATACTCTACACAGATAATATATATTAGAACAAATAAAATAGTGAACTCTAAATGTAACTGAGACATGCCGCTGCTTACAAACTCAATGGTTTATTCTTTTTGTTTGCTGTTTGTTTTTAGTGGACAGAGAAAATACATGATGTAAGCCAACCCTGCTTGATTGGCTGAGCTCTCTCCCTCAGCCGTGGCCGCCGTCTTCCTTGGCGCTGCGTGTTCCCTCCTGCCTCAGGTGCACGTGCACTGTTGGATAGTGTGGTGTGTTAACTCCGTATCATTTCTCCCGACAGCCTCCTCTTCTGGACCCCCACTGTTTTCCCCAGATGTGATTACATATCTCAGCAGCTGCCTATGTCTTGTTTTTTTCTTCCATGTGCTTCATAGAGGTAGGCTCTGTCTCTAGTTAATTCTTCTATAGTGCCTGCTAACCCACCCGACACAGAGGTGTTTAATCAATATTGGTAGGGTGAGTTACTTGTGACAGAGGCCAAAGGATTTATGTTAAATATCTGACTTGCGGTAAATGAGAGACGGCTACAACGTAACTGTGCATCTTCTTCACTCTCTCTGGTGCTTTTCCTTCTCATCTTATTAAATATCTACCCTGCATCGGGCATGAAATACAGAGCTTGAGGGGCCAGCAGTGAGCCCTTCCTTCAGTCGAGCTGTGCCCACGAGGATGAGGGTCAGGCTGAAACTGCCTGGCCAGCAATGCTCTCAAAGCCACGGCCTTGGGCCCGATAGCCCTCTAACCTAGGCTCGCCCTGAGAGCACTTCAGCATAGCCAAGCGTCACCTGCAAATTGTTTTAAAATTCCTTAAAGCTGTCTATGTGGCCTAACTGCTTGTTAATAAAGGCTTTTTTCTGCCGTGGCCTTTTTGGAAACCTGAACAAACTTAACTCTCTGCTCTGTTAGAAGCAACTGAAGGATGTCGATTAGAGTGATTTTGGTGTTTGTTTGCTTTTATTCTCAGCAAGTATTGGCGTTCACTGTCCTGTCTGGTCTCCTTAAAGTGGCCTCTAATGTCTTTTTGTATTAATTTGGGAAAAAATTGAAAAAGGGATTAAAATGACACTTCTCTGCTGAAATTGCAACTCCACCCCTCACCTCAGCGGAGTGTTGGGCAGCTCATCCTTCCTGTCTGAGTTTTCTCATCTATAAAGTGGTTTATAATAATGACAAGGCATTTACCAGATCATTTTACAGTGTTGAAAATAACAGTCACTCTCTCTGGTGCTGGAGGAAGGCGCTTTGTCTCGGGGCAGCGCCTCTGAAGACACTGCACAGTGAGAACAGGGCTGGTGGTGGCTGTTGCTATGATACTGGCTTCTGGCAGGTGAAGAGCGGGAATGCCAGCAGCATCTCAAAATGCACACGGTGTGTAACGAAGCATCCATCCCTAAGCCTAGCGGCCCTCCTTCCTGCGGACGGGCTGAGAAGCTGGCTCAGAGCAAAGTGCTCATCTAGCCTCACGGTCACTGACGGTGAGCCGAGTGCCGATGCCTTAGCTGAGCAAGACTCCAGGAGCTGCCATTAAAATAAGTAAAGGGTCCCTCTGAGCAGTTCTTAAGAGTCTATTGATGACTGGCTCCTGCCGCATGTGTGTGTTCATGAGTGTGTATGCATGTGTGTGCATGTCTGTATGTGTGTATATGTGTATGTATGTGCGTGCATATTTGTGTATGTGTGTGTATACATGTATGTATGTATGTGTATGTCTGTGTGTATGTGTATATGTGTATGCATGTGTGTGATTGCATGTGTGTATGTGTGTGTATACATGTGTGTGTATGTATGTGTGTTTATGTGTGTATATTGTGTGTGTGCTTGGACTTCCACACATGTAATGCCTTGGGAAGACTTAAGCCCTGTGGCATGAGAGCAATGCAGAAAGGGGGTGCTGGAGGACCATTTGCGAGTCTTACTGGACACTGTCCTCTTTTGTAGGGCTTTCATAACCAGAAGGCATAATGTAAATTTTGAAAACTTTTGAGGAACAAATTTCTAATCCAAGCTGGCCTTAGTGGCACGAAACGATGATCCTAGCACCTGGGATGCTGAGGCAGGATGTGAGTTCTCTGTCAGTCTGTTCTGTAGTGAGTCCCAGATCAGCCTGGGCTTCATAGTGAGGTGCTGTCACAATAACAGCCCACTTACCTAAATAAAAGCTCAATAGAGAGCCTAAAGCCCTATTCAAATAGTTTTCTGTAAGGATTAAAGTCAGTAAGCAGGAAGGATGCCAGCACCATGCCAATAAATACTAATAGGGTGGTTGATACTAGGAAAATTCCACATATTTCTATATTTTTCCTCCTGAAAAATTTAGGACATTTAGGAAGTAAATGTACAATTAAACATGGCAGCTAAGCAGTTTTATTATGGCTACACGGTACTTATATGGGAGCTTTCATGTCTCCACCACACCAGCTGGATGCTGTGTTGACTGAAGGCCTCAAGTCAAAGGAAAACAAGTGGGTTAGAGATTCCTGCCACCTTGTATTCCGAGTTTGAAACTTCTGATTTGAGGCACTGGTAAGCTACACTCATCTTGTCAAGTTGTTGTGAACCAGCTTTGTTTGTTTTGAGACAGGGCCCCATGTATCCTAAGCTTGAACTTGCTATGTAGCCACCAAGGATGACCCTGAAGTTCTGGTCTTCCTGCCTCTACCTCCAGAGTGCTGGGGATGCTGGTGCGTGTCACCATGCCTGCTTTCTGAGGCAACATTTTTAAAATAAACACCTTTCTTTTATTTTTAAAGAATATTATTTAATTATTTTAGGTATGTTTATCTGCATGTATGTCTGTGCACCACCTATGTGCCTGGTTTCCAGGGAGTCCAGAAGGCATTGAATCTTCTGGAACTAGAGTTACGGTTGTGAGCTGCCATGTGGGTGTTGGGAATCAAACCCAGGTCCTCTGGGAAATCAGGCAAGCCATCTCTATAGCCCCCAAACATTTTTCCTCAAAATGTGGCAGTTACACAAAGAAGTATAGAATGCGGAAGTGAACATCTGGGTGTCACCACACGTTCCAGCAAATAGAAATGACCATATTCAAGCCCACACCAGGTGCTTAGATCTGGCATCTATCAGTGTAGATTAATTTTATACTTTAAAAGCTTGTGCAAGTGGCATCTTACAGTGAGTATTCCTTTCTGTTTGTCATCTTTAGCATACTATTTGAGATTCACAGTGTGTTTAGCCATCAATCATTGCTTGCACTAGGCAAGACTCCACTGTGTTCAGAGACAATGAGTCTATTCTGTCATCAGTGGCCACTTGGGTGGTTTTTAGGTTGGGGTTCCTGTGGACTGTGCAACTTGTGCATTCTAGAGTGAGTCTTCTGGTGGTACATGTAAGGAGGCATTTTTATTTACATATAGATAAGGGGTGGCGCTTACAGTCTACAGGATGTGTGAATGGTTTAAACTTATAAAATGGTAAGCATGTTCTGATAATGGATAACACACACAGTGGCACTGGTTCCATAAATCTTTTCGAGAAGATATGTTCTCAGGATGTTAATAGATACTTCTGGAAAGAGCGTCACTTGTGCAGCTACTTACTGAACACTATGTTCAAGAAGAACTTGTTCCCTGCAGGATTCCTAAGAAACTTAAAATACAACCAGATTTATGATTGCTTACACATGAGAGCTATAGGAGTGTGCATGTTTTTGCAACAAAATTTCCAAAATGCAGTTATATCTCAGATGTAATGAATTGAAAGATCGTTTGCAAAGTGCTGGAAAGGAAGAAGCAAAAATGTAAGATACGAAGTAGATTATAAGCAGGGTGGCGAGATATTCACAGACAGACTGATCGTCTGTGTGACTAAACACCTTGAAAAATATTCTGTGCCGCTTTAAATAGCTTCTGTGCATTGGAAGCTGTCCAAAACGATGTGCACATACACACCATCCCAGTGTTTGTCTGCCTTTCCCCTTAGCATTTGAAAGTAACTACTGGAGAAACCTGGCTGAATCTTTAGAATAAGGAAACCGGATTTGAATGATCATGTGTGTGTGTGTGTGTGTGTGTGTGTGTGTGTCTGTGTGTCAAGACAGGGTTTCTCTGTTGTAACTCTGGCTGTCACAGAACTGTGTAGACCAAGTTCGCCTCAAACTCACAGAAATCCACCTGCCTCTGCCTCCTGAGTGCTGAGATTAAAGGCATGTACCATCATGCCTGACCCACTTAATCAACTCTTGATAATGTGTTAAGTCAAACAGTTTAAGGTACTGTTAACCTCTCTAGTATTCAACAAAGAATACCCTAAAATACTGTTACCCTGTATAGGATGCAATGAAGAATCCCCTGGAAAATTACCAGAAACTTAAGATGCCAAAGAGTACATGTCAAATGGCTGAGTCTGAACACAAGTGTGCATGAAGCAAACCAATGCTTCGCTGCATGGTTTGCTCAGATACTCTGAACACTATGTGCCAGACACTTGATGCAGTTCTACAGCAGTATAGAGTGTGGGATTTACTAAGCAGGCTGGCTTTGTTTTATATTTCCTTCAAACACTTAAAACAGGAATGTGTTCCTTAAAGAATCAGTCGTCTTTAGACTTCTGGGTCTTCTCACTTTCTGACAATCTTCTCAAAGCAAAGATGAAAGTTGCTGGACAAAGTAGCTATGTAAAATATCAGGGCTAATCTAACAGTTTTGAAAAGAAGGAATAACTTTTTGTTGTTGTTAACTGGTCCACTAAAAGATGGCGTGCTTCAGCGTTTTCATAATCAATTAACACCTTCGATGACTTTCAAGTTCCTTTTCCTGTTTTGTTCAAGATGTCCTCTAACTTACAGGCTTTCTACCTGAGATTTTCCCGATGTTATAGATGCTTCTAACCTATCCTGGGCTTCACCTCTCAATTAAAAGATTTTAACAGATGGCAGATGAAAGCAACTTGGCAGTTCCAGCTGTGGAGTTTCTTACTATAGAAATGGGACCAGATAAGCAGGAAAGTCACGGCTACTGTGTTTCTTCAGGTATGACTCTTAGAGAACCTGGAAGGGGCTGATGCAGATAAACGACTTCAAATGCAGCCAAGTAACAAGCACAACCAGTGTTTGGCAATATTTGTGAAAAGCAGGCAGTTGACAGCACCCCGTATTCTAAACAGGATTTTTCAGGACAAAACAGTCGTTCTGAGCAAGTCCAGTCTATTAAACTCCACTGCAAAGGCCCAAAACAGCTTAAGCCAGGCATGTGCTAATTGCATTCTCTCCATTATTTAATTCAGGAGAGCAGTTAAGAGCCTGAATCATTATTGATTTAGATCAAGGAAAATTAAATGAAGATGTTTCTTCTGTCTATACAAGTAATTAGAACCTTACCCAAGGATCAGAACACTTATTGAGATCCTCAAATTCCTTCAAAACAAAAATAAGCAACCGTATTCATTACAGGTAGGAGCTAAGGACATTTAGTTTTTTTTGTTTTTTTAATCTCTCTAGTGGTGATGACTCATCTCTGATGTCTTCAGTTGTCCACAATACTTACGTGTATATAAACACACACACACCCCTAATCAATGGGAAAATTAAATAGTCTGATGAATCAGAATTAATCTACAATAGTTACTTATGGACATACTACAAAAGCAAAAGGCTCCATTGAGAGGCCTGCCTTCTCTTTCTCTCTCTTCTGAAGAAAACTTAAGTGTAACAAACTAAGTTACATTTAAAAGTTGAGTTTTGTAACCTGGATAATTATCTACTAAGTTATCTGCATGTCAGACATTGTAACTTTTCTTCTTGCTCTAGCAACTTTGTATCCAACTTAGTATCCACATCTAACACAATGGGGACTGCATGGAATTTGGAGCAGCGTAGTGGTTCTAAATGCTTGCTGACCAAAAAAATCAGGCCTTGCCTTGAATCTCTATACCAGAGCAATGGTTTCAGTAGAGCCTGGCTCTCCATGGCACTATACTTTGCAATCGCTATTGTCTATGTTTTTTTTAATTTATTAACTACTGTGGAAAGTTTAGTGATAGGTGTTTCTTATGGGGTAGATAAGCTTTTGAGTAGCAAATAAGTATAAAATTGCCTTTGGACCTAAAACATTGGCTCAAAATTATGTAACACAGCTCAAAAATATGAAAGAAAATTATATGAACTCAACATAAGAACTGTTTTCTCTTTTCTTTTGAGACAGGGTTACTCTGTTGTAACTCTGGCCGTCCTGGAACTCACTTTATAGACCAGGCTAGCCTTGAACTCACAGAGATCCACCTATGTCTGCCTCCTGAGTGCTGAGATTAAAGGCACGTGCTACTGCATGGAAACTATTTTCATTGCCTCTCTAAGTTTCCATGCCCCGAGTATGTAACAGCAGGCGTGTGATAGAATTTTAATTTCTGCAATAGGGAAACATGATGGAAAAATAACAATTCAGCTAGGAGTGGTAGGGCATGCCTGTAAGTTCAGTGCTCTGGAGGCTGAGGCAGGAGGATCTTAAGCGTAAGGCCAGATTGGGCTGGCTACACAGTGAGACACTCTCTCCACACAAAAGACCCTCGCTTTCCTGG
The DNA here is from genome assembly GCA_026225945.1 of Cricetomys ansorgei. NCBI lineage: Eukaryota > Metazoa > Chordata > Mammalia > Rodentia > Nesomyidae > Cricetomys > Cricetomys ansorgei. The sequence continues at coordinate 9,691,699 of JAMJFZ010001203.1, forward strand.
ATGCTACTGAGAAAGGTTTATTAAGTAAAGGCCTTTATTTCTACAGTCATGGACATGATTTCGGCTTCTACAGTCTTTCATTACGTCTGGTGCTTGCTACTGAATTTAAGCTGTCTTTAAATATAGTATGTACACCTACTCAAGGACTAAGCAGTGAAAGTGAAAAGGACAAATGTAGCCAGGCATGGTACCAGGGTCCTGTGACCCCACTTCATGTGGGAATCTGACGTAGAAAGGTAGTAAGTTCAAGGTCAGCTTGGTCAACTCAGGGAAACTGTTTCAACAGAGTAAAATTAATGAAACAGAAAGAAGAAAATACTATGTCTATAGCTCAGGGGTAGATGTGCTTACCTAGTGCAAGGGACTATCTTCAGTATCCTCATCCTCACTGTTATTGCTGTTACTGGCTCGAACCTGTTACACTCCTGCCCAGATGCCGGGTTACAGGCTCACAGCGCCCTCCTTCAATCCTGGTATGGGAGCTTTTAATGAAACAGCTATTGCTATGACAACTCTGTAAGTTAAAATGACTTGACGTTGCGCTTGAAAGAGCGCTGTGGTCAAGTCGTGAGCAGCTGTTTTCATATAAAAACATGTCTGTTAGACACAGGTGGTCTTTCAGCAGCTGGGGTACTTTTGATCTAGATGCGTTTAACCAGTTTGTCACAAACCTCTGCGTTAGGATGTTCATTTGCTCACTCGGTATTGTATATTAAATAACATAATTCCTTTAAGCCAGCGTTTTAGTATTTAAAAATTTACGTATATGATTGTTTTGCCTGCATATATATCTGTGCACCACTTGGGTGCCTGGTACCCAAGAAGGCTAGAAGAATGCTTTGGATACTTTGGAGTTAGATTGTCTTGAGCTTTTTATGTGGGTACTGGGAACTGAACGAGGGTCCTCTGGAAGAGCTTAGTGTTTTTAAAGAATAAATTACTATTAGAAAAGTTTATTCATAAAGAAGCAAAGTTTATTCATGTTTAGAAAACTAATGGGTTATTTAATAATAACCTTTATTAATAACCTTTATTAATAAAGGCAAGGGAATTGGGAGATGGCCATGATTTTTGCTAATTACCTATTTGGATTTCAAGGTCAAAATCTGAAGCTTAAGAATTTGGAAGGTGATGTTTTAAAAAGACAGCAGCTTACCCGCTTACATTACATGTAATCCCAGCACTTGAGAGGCTGAGACAAAAAGGACCCAGAGTTCAAAGTCAGCCTAAGCTACATGGAGACCTTCTCTCAAAATCAGAGAAAGAGGTTATATAGCTTGCCTTCTACATAAAGCATACATAAATCTTTAAAACATTCAACCTTTAGAAAACTATTTTCAAACATGAAAAATATTTGGGTACTTAGGGAAGTAAAGTCACCATAGGTAAAAGAGGAAAAATCCTCAGTTAAAGCACCAAGCTGGATTTGGGAAAGTTAATTAACAGCTGTGACGCTCTGTTGGCAGGTTCAGAGCCCAGCTTAGTCCCTGGCCTGTGATTTATAAGCTACAACACCAAGTTCAAGGTAAAGAAAGGCTTTAGTGTTCTGAGCTACAGTCCCCAAAATGCCAAAGTTCCATGGTCTCCAGAGAGCTAATTAAGAGCTACATTTAAATTATTTCCATGTTTCAGAGCTCCCCACTCCTTTGGATTCAGAATGTGGTTCAGGTGTGACCTCCAGACATTTTTTGTTTCTCTTCAAGGGAAAGACTCAGCTGCCAGAGAGACTCGCAGAAACACGTTCACACAAAGTTGCAAGGTTCCTTTTGAATAGAGTCCTTCCTTATCTTGTTAGTCACTCTTAGAAGATTGGTTGTTGTCACTTTAAACCCCTTGCAACACCTGGCACAGCGTGGCAGCCAGTGTGTGCCCAAGGAGAACTTGTTGAATGCATTTCCGTCTACCGGCTGAGTGACGTCAAGCGCTCTCCCATCGGCCAGAGAGGGCTTTGGTGTTGCTAATTTTGTTCTTAGCTTCCCCAAGAATAAATCTTGGGGTGTCTCTGAAAATGCCTCTGGAAGTTCAAAAAGATTTGCCCTGCCCTCTTAGGAGTGGTGGTAGTGACAGATGAAAAGTGACAGGGACTTGTCTGCATTGCTCAAAGGGAGAGGTCAGTAGCCTGGAAGGGGGAACCTGACCTGCTCGCGTTCCTTCCCGGGAGCCGGCCGCTCTTATCTCCTATGTTCTCTAGACGCCGGCATTGAAGACTGGCCGCCGCGTTCGGGGGCGGGCGCATGAAGGACAGGGAGACAGCCTGCTGGGTGATGCTCTGTGCAGCTGCGACCTGGGGGACCTGGAGGACCTGGGGGCCGGGGAGCCAGGGGGCCGGGGCAGGCTGCTGCGAGTGGTGCACAGTGTCCGCCTGCAGCTTTTGCTAGCTTCCTCCCGGGCTCGTCCCTGGGGACGCCCGAGGCTTCCTGTCTCCCCGCCCCCACCTCCCCAGCCTCCCCAGCTTCCCCGCAGGTCTGCGGACGTAGCCCGGAGGTTTCCACAGCCCTCGGCCCGGGACTCCCGCTCCGGGGCCGCCCTGGAGTGACCCTTGACAGCCACCCGCTGCCTTCAGATGGGAACTCCGTTTCCCCTCTCCCTCCCCCTCTCTCTGTCGCTCTCTGTCCCACACACACTCTTACACACAAACAAAAAAAAAAAAACAAAAACGAAGTCTGCCTTTTGGTTGCTACCCGCAATGACGTTTTCCCCTCGGGTCCCGCCCCTCCAGGGGCCTGGAATTTTGGGATTGGTCGAGGGCTGCGGTGACAAGGCCACGATTGGACAATGCACGGCTGACTGACAGCCGGGCGGCCGCCGCGCCCTCCCCCTCCCGGAGCGTGCCCGTGTGTGTATGTGTGTGTGCGCGCGCGCGCGCGGTGTTATGCCGGACTGGAGGGAGGCGACCGCGGCGGCTCTGTTTATTGTCCCTGTCGGCCTGTGCTCCTGAGGACCGGGTCAGGCGCCGCTTGGGCGGGCGTTGAGGCCGCGGCGGCCACAGCCACAGCGGAGGAGGACTCTGCGGCGGCGTTGAGGAGAAGCGGCGCCCGCCTCAGTCGCGTCGGGGCTCGGGCTCGCGGCTCCCAGCCGGCCCGCGCCGGTCTCGGCCTCAGCCTCAGCCTCGATCCCCATCGCCCGCGTGGGCCTCGGGAGGCCGCGCCGCGCCGCCGGCCCTTCCTCACCCTCGGCCGCGCGCTAGGCCCCGGCGCAGCGCTCGAGTTTGAGGGCGGCGGGCGGCGCGGCCTCCTCGTCGGCGGCTCAGGCCCGCGATGGGGCGCGGCTAGGAGCGCGGCGCACAGCGGTCCGTGCGAGCGGCGGGCCCGGCGGCCCCGGAGCGCGAACCGCCCCTGACCCGCGCGCGGGAGGCGCTGCCATGGCCAAGTCCAGCCTCGCGGGCGCCGACGGGGCGCTGACCTGGGTGGTGAGTGCGGCGCGGGCGGGCGGGCGCATTGTTCGCGGGCCGCGGGAGACGCGGGCGGGCGTGCGGGCGGGCGCATTGTTCGCGGGCCGCGGGATCCGCGGGCGGGCGGGGGGCTGCGAGCGCGGCGGGCGCCCCGCGGGCTGCGGGCAGGGCCTACCGCGGCGTGCCTGTCCTTTCCGCCTCTCCCTCGGCCTGAATGAAACTTTGGGGTGCACACCGAGACGTGGGGGACCCCATCACGCGTGCCTCGGGGCCACAGCCTCCCGTAGTGCCGAACCCGAGCTCCGAACGTCCGCTTCCGGAGGCCCGTCCCCGCAGGGCCGTGAACTTGAATGGCCGCCGCGGTAGCTCGCACCGGGAGGGTGTTTGCCGTGACTTTGACAGCAGGCTGGGGACGGCAGCTCGCCCATCTGCCGGCGGGATTATTAAAAGACCGGCTTGCTTACGTCAGCATCGCCGGCGCAGCGCGTGGGGGCCGACGGGGTGTCCCCGAGAGAGAGGCCGGACGGGGTGCTTAAGCTCAGTTCCCCGGCGGCGGGAGCAGTCCTGGGAGCGGGGTTCCCACGACAGATCGATCGCGCCGGCATGCCACTTGCTCAGCACTGAGTTCAGAGCGGGGTCATTCTCACTCCCCACCCACTCCCCCAAACAAAACGTGGGACTCCGCGAAACGACCGCGGACGGAGAATCATGGACTCGTTCGTTTCCGGGACTCGAACACCCCGGGTTCCTGGGGATCGCGCCTTCTGAACGCACCGGGGATCTTTGATCTCGGTTGGCATTTTCGTGCCCGGTTTCTTTTGTTCGGGCGAGGTTTAGAGGAGTCCCGAGTCCCAGTCTTGCCCGGGTGTCGCGGTGCGTGGACAGCGGGAAACCCGTTTAGCCGTCGGCACTACCGTGCCAGGGCACCTCGCGGGGTGGCTTGCACGGTTCTTAGCTTCGGCTCTCCGGAAACGCGTGGATTATTGCTAGACAGGGCGGTGTGGAACGTGTGAATGGGGAAGAGGGTCAGATAGGAAGTTAATGGCCGTGTGGCCGTGGGAAGGTGGCTGAAATTGCCGCCCTCGCCTTTGTAACTAACACCAAACGTCTGAAGATGGGGTGTGACCGTGTGCTCGTGCCTCTGCCAGGTGTGGGAGCCCCGAGACCTCAGCGGGCTCGTCCGTGCCTGGCTTCACCGCGGCAGGCGTTTTTATTTTTATTCCGTGCCCGAGTGTGTTGCTTGCTCCTACGTCTGTGCACCGCTCGCGTGCTTGGTGCCTGCGAGGCCAGAAGAGGGCATCAGTATCCAGGGGCTGCAGCTACGTGTGCGCAGGGCCTCGGTCCTCTTCGCTGCTGAGCCGGCTCTCGGACTCTGGGACTCTGTCACCATGGCATGCGAGTTGTGCCACAGTGGGGCCGTTTTTAATTTGTGGCAGTAATATTTTAATTTGGTGTTATTAAGTTTATAAATAATTTAATGGCCTTTTGTTTTTCAAGGTAGGGTTTTTCTGGCTGTCCTGGAACTCACTCTGTAGACTAGACTGGCCATGAACTCAGAGATCCACCTGCCTCTGCCTCTAGTGCTGGGATTAAAGGCGTGCGCCACCACTGCTCGCCCGTCCACTTTTCCTTTTAAGATCAAACTTTATGCACTTTGGTCTATTTCTTATGTAAATTAAAGTTTCACTCAAAATTAGAAACATTTATTTGAAACTAAAATAGACTAAATTTAGACTTATAAGTCTAGTAGATTAAATTTTCTATAAAATAGATTATGGGAATTACAATAAAATACAAATTAGATCTTATAAAGTATATCTTGTTGGATTAGTTTATTGAAAAGACAGCCTCATTAGAAATTCTCTCTCAGGCTTGCCGCTTCCGGTTAGCAATGTGAACATCTTTGTGTCTGTAATAAACCTCATAGGCTGCTTTAATTTCTCTCTCTCTCTTCCTCTCTGTGTCTTTGAGTTTGTGTCCTCCCTTCCTCAGCTCATGAGTGCTAAGGTCGCATGGGTGAGTGATCTCACAGGGCCTGGCTAGGGTCCTTTATTGGAAGATGGTACAGGCTTTGATACAGGTTCAGATCCTGTCTGCAATACACCTTGTAGGTGAGACTTTTTTAGGGAACTTAATCTTTCTACTCCTATTTTGTCAAGTGATGCATTGAGAATTCAGAGTTTGAGTGCTGAGTTAATGTTTGTTACTGGAAAAGTTTTAAGAAAGTCACACTCTGGGATAATAGTTTACTGTTGGTTTTACATAAAATGCTTTAGCTAGGTGAAAATTGACTTTTCATTGTGGAACTTTTGGGCTTACTGCAGTGGCATGTGTTTAGTGAAGCCAGTCTTGTGCTGGCACCTGTTGGCAGATAGTAATGCAAACATGGAGCTAACCCAGCCATCACATGCTGGGCTGGGCAAGGGGCTGCTGTCTTTGGGTGTGACACCTGTCAACAAGGAATGACAATATCTTGTGTTGCAGGTTACCTCTTTGTCAGAAACAGCACATTACAGTGCTGCTAAAGCACATTAATATCTGCTTACATAATTCATTCAGTTTGATTTTGTTTGTAGTGTTTTAACTGAAATTTTGATAATTTAAAAAAATATGGTATAACTATTTAAAGTTAAAATTGACACAGGCCATGAAGGTTTTTTTTTTTTAATATATTTTAAATTTAAAGTAGTCAAATTTCTTTAATTTTATCTTGTAAAACTTGATTAGTAGAACATGAGTTTTTCATTCTGATAATCTTTTTATCAGGTTATAGCAAATGCTTGTGAAAATACTAGAATATAAACTTATGACTTAATATATTTTTCAATGAATAATCTAGCTTGGTAGATAATATAATGGGGAACATGGGAGGGGTTGGAAGGAGGAAGAGAAAGGGAGAAAGCAGTGTCATTCTATCTTAATTAAAAATAAAGGGAGATGTTACGGTAGACAAAGTGACAGAGAATCTAGTGTGGTTCAGAGTAGTATATTCTACACCTGTCACCAGGCTTCAGTAAATCAGCCCGGGCTAACCCATGAAGCAGATCCTAGAGTTAGTACTTTATCTGTAAATCCTATGTTGATCTGTGAAAGTTGCTTGCCTTAAAAAATATAACCCTAACATTATAGTTTCTTAAGAATATATAAAAATATATCACATGGAATTTTTACTGTAGATATTTAAAAAATATAATTTTTTGAGATTATAATTACATCATTTCTCCTTTATTTCCTTCCTCCCAACTTTTCTATGTACCACCCCCTTTCTCTGTTTCAAATTCGTAGCCTTTTTAAAATTGTTATATATATATATATGTGTGTGTGTGTGGTGTTTCTAAGTGTGTAAATACAACCTGTTCAATTACTATGTTACTTGTATGTAAAGGCTTTCAGGCTGTTTGGCACTGGATGGCCAGTTGGTGTGCTCTTCCCTGGGAAGACTACTTCTACCATCCTCAGTGTTCTTCAGTTGCCTGTCCTCTAGAGATGCCGCCTCCTGAGCTTGCCACCTTCCGTGTGAGCTAGCATGTCTGTTCAGGACAGGTTTAGGCAGCCATGATGGTGAGACTTTAAGGAGATGGCTTCTGACAATACTAGGAGACAGAACATCAAGCTTCCTGTTTCTCTGGCTCTTCATCTCTCTGCCCTCTCCTTTTCAGTGACCTCAGGGTCTTAGGTTGGTTGTAGATGTATCGACTGGGATTGAATTCCACAACTCTGCATTTTGATCAGGTATGGTTTTCTGTCTGTGGATATTTCTTTAAGAAATATTATATTTATTTATTGATTGGGTGTGCGCATGTGTACTAGTACACATACCACAGTGCTTATGTGGAAGTCAGAGGACAGCCTTTGGGAGTTGGTCGTTTTTGCTACCGTGTGGTCCTGGGGATCAAACTCTGCCTTGATGGAAGTGCTTTTAACCACTTAGCCACTTGCTGGCCTGCATTATGGATTTGCTAATTAAAGAAACATCACTATATATTTAAACACTGTTTGAAGTTTTAAGAACTTAGTAGGTCATTATTACAAGTCTGTGTGTCTCCCGGTTGAGGTTAGTTTCCTGGAGTTTCCCATATTACATGATCTTTTACTGTTTCCTTTTGATGTTTACCTGGCATTGAGAATGCCTCTTTTTCTTCTCACTAGCAGCCTAAGCAGTAACTGCTCTTTAAGGCTAGCTTAGTCTCACCAAACTTATTTTTCAGTTTGTATTCTTTATTTATATTTTTAGTTTATGCTTTTTTAAAATTGATCTTTCATAAAACAAAGTCTTCTTAGGGGGTGTTCATATATGAACTTTTGAATTCAGAGACCAAGTGTTTTCCTTGTTTATACCCTTTGTGGTGTTTAGCAAAGGTTTGGATACATAATCCACCCTCAGTTATTGTTGATGAAGTGGGTATTCATATGCTACCTTCCTGAATCGATCTTTAATGCAACAATTTTAGGTAGTAATGTTCCTCACTAAATTCTCCAGTAAAGGTAATATCAAAGTTTTTAGAAGTGCTTTCTGTAAACTTAGTAGAAGTAGTTTCAGATCTGTTAAATACTTAGATGGTGAGAGCTGCATTTTACTAAATATACCTTTAAAAGCAAGCCTTTTGTGTATCTTTTTAAAATCTTAATACAAGTAGGACCCTCATTTTAAAGAAAAGCTATTATTATTCCCATTTGTCAATAGGGAAACAGGATGTAGAGAATAGGTCAGGAGCTGGTAGACACGTGGCAGAGGGCTGTGAACTGGGCTAGTTCTTAACCATCATTCTTTACCACAGCTTCTCTCTAAAAACGTTAAAAGCAAAACACCTTCTTTTGTACCCTAATATGACAGAAACTATGGGATATGCTTGTCTATTTCTGTCTCCTGACCTTTTTTCTTTGATGCTAAAAGGTAAGGTCTTTGTCCCCTTTTCAGGGTGGTGCTACTTTTCTTCAGACCTAGGTTGTCCCACATGCTCTAGGGAATCCTACAGGTAGCATCTACTCGGGGTCGCTCTTACATAAGGACTGAGATTGTCCAGATGCCTCCTGCTATGCTGGCATGCAACAGGGGTCAGAGGATTGTACACACCTCTAACCTGTGAGAAGTGTCGTCATGCCTTTTGTCTTAGGGAAAGCTTGGTTGCACAGGGAAATGTAAGCATTCCTGACTGTAGTAAGTATTTATCTCTCTTTTTGTCCTTTGGCTTGGAAAGGTGTTTCTGCAGGAAATGTGTAGTTTGCAGTCTGTGTTTGTTGAAGCTAATTTCCTGTGTTCTTAATTTCTTCAGCAACAGTGTTAAAGCTGGTTAAGTTGCTTGGCACAACATCTTTCCTTAGAGATAGACGTAGTGCTGGTAACCAGGGAGAAGGCCTTACTCCTCCTTTACCTGCTCTCCGCTCAGCCAAGGGCATTTGTCCTTACATCTTTTTCTGGGCATAGGACCATCCCATTAATTAAGGAGCAGGCTCTTTCTCGCTCCGTACCTCCAGATTTTGATTTTCAGTGGCCTGACCAGAACAATCTCTAGTTAATGTATCTGTTAATCCCCAGAAACTGAATGAGGCCTTTCTTACAGATTTCTGTTAGAATGTTTGCAGATGTTTTGTGGGAATGTCCTGTATTGGGGCTAGTGAGCCAGTGGATAGTGATCAAATATTTGCTGAGAACAGAAGCATAAAAGACAAGTTGACTGAAATGTTAATTTCTGTTTTCTACTTTGCCAAGCCTGTCAGTGTTAATTGTGTATTTTGGTTTTACTTACTTTTACCCAGACAGTAATGAGAAAGTTTGGGCTTCAGAATTAGTAGCTAGGTATAAACAGTACCTCTAGACCAGTGGCTCTCAACTTTCTTAATACAGTGATCCTTTAATACAGTTCCTCATGTTGTGGTGACCCCAACCATAAAATTATTTTTGTTGCTACATCATAACTGTAATTTTGCTACTGTTATGAATCATAATAGAAATATCTGATATTCAAATGGTCTTAGATGACCCCTGTGAAAGGGTCCTTTGACCACAAAGGGGTAGCGATCGATCCACAGATTGAGAACCACTGCTCTAGACAAACATTCAATTTTATTCTAGTTTAATTATATTTTCACGTGCATGAATTAATAAACTTTTAACACCTCTCTGTGAATTCATTATATAAAATTAAAAAATGTATCAAAAGTAAAAATAAAAATGACCTGCATTTATACTTTCTATAGTTAAGTTGTATTGGCATTCCGCTGGGTATAGTTCATACTCTCTGCTATGCATGTATATACGGTGTATAATTTTTCTGACAAAATGGATGCTCACTCTTTTGAAACTTTGCTCAACAAGCATTATAGTGTTTATTTCTTATGTGAGTGTGTCTGTGCCTTTATGTACACATGTGGACACGTGTTGTGACATGGATGCCGGGAACTGAACCTAGGTCCTTTGTAAGAACAGCAATTTTTCTTAACCATTGAGCCGTCTAGCCCTGCAGCTTGCTGTGTATGTCAGGCTGGCCTCAGATTTGTGGCAGTCCTCCTACTTCCTCTTCCCAAGTGCTGAGAATTCAGGTGTATGCCACCATGTTCAGCTTAATGCTGTAGTTTAATAAACCATTGAACAATTAAAAACTCAGTTATCTGAAATTTGTATAAAATCTATAGTAATAGAAGTTTCTTTTCCTTAAGATTTATTATTTTTGTTTTATTTACATGTATATGTGTGGGTCTAAGTGAATACCACATGTGTGTGGCTGTCTATAGAGGCTGGAAGAGGAAGTCAGATTCTCTGGAGCTGGGGTGACAGGTGAACCACCTGACATGAAGTCTCAACTTACGTTCCTTAAAGAGCAGCACGTGCTAACTGCTTTGTAATCTTCCCCACTGTAGACATATTTAGATATTTTTCTTTGTGTATGATTAAGCATGGGTAAATTTGTTTTTCCCAAAATTTATCAGTTTCTTCAAGGTTATCTAATTGTTGGTATATAATTTTAGCTGTCTCTTAGGAAACTCTTATAAATTGTGATGTTTCTTTTAAATTTCAATCACATCTCATTTGAAACAGTCTAGCTAAAGTATATTTGTTACTTTTGGGTTGCTGTGCTGAAATATCTGATGGAAATAGAACAGATTTATTTTGGCCCCTAATTTTGGGATTTTGATATGTCATGGTGGAGAATGTGTGGGGTAAGCATGTAGTGGTGACTGTTCACAGCACGGCAGGTCAGGAAGTAGAGTAAGGTCGGAGCAGCCAGGGCCCAGGATCTTTCAAAGACTCCACTTTAGTGACCAGTTTTTTTCTAGCTAGGTCTCATCATTACAGTCTTCCAAAGTAGCACTACCAAGCACTGAAGCTTGAGCCTGTGAGGACATTTCAGATCTAAACCATGGCACAACCCTTGGTTTTCTTGACTCATGGCTATCTCACAATGCAAAGTATCCTCAATCCAACTTGTAACATTGCTCAAAAGTCTAGATGAGTCTCAGACAGAAACCAATCTTTGTGACCCCTATAAGGTAAAAATGTTACATCAATATATGATAGCACATGGTTGATAAGACTGTTCTAAAATGAACAAGAGGAGGGAACAAGGGAAGACCAAACCACACAAAGAACACAACTCAGTAGTGCAAACACTGAGCAGATAAGGGCCTGTAGTTGCACGGTGTGAGAGCGGCAGTGAGCTCAGGCAGACCCGCCTTCTGCCCCCCCCCCCCCCCCCCCCCCCCCCCCCCCCCCCCCCCCCGTTTGAAGCACACTTGTGCTCTCTCTTAGTGCTTGTCTTGTAGCTCTTCTTAGGTCTCTATTTCAGGAGAAGCATTAGTTTGACAGCCCTCTTACGGGTTACCTCCTGCAGGGAATCCAACCCTGTTAGACACTGCCTGGTTTCATAGGCTCTCCTCAAATTCTTGATGGAGTATTCTATGATTCTGAGGGAATATCTGCAAAACCAGAATCATTCTGACAATGCTAAGCTCTGCTGGTAGTTTTAGATGTAGCCCAGCCCTTTTAGATCACAACTGTAGTGGCCCTGAGTTCCTGGACAGCTAAACTTGGGAAACACTTCCTAGATGGCCCTTAGTGGGCAGAGCATCCTGGAGCATCCTTTTTTTTTTTTTTCCTAAAGGGAAATCTTTTAAATGAGTTTTTAAGTTTTATATTCTGGAACCTGTGGTGGGTGGATTCTTGCCAACAATTCTTGAGTGCTTTTAAAGTTCCTTTGTTATTGTCCTAGTATGTAAATTGCTGAGCTTCATTTGAACAGTTCTAATCTCCCTTTTTGACTGTCATGGCCTCTTGGTCTGCCAGTGCTCTTTTTCTGGCCAAATTATATTTGTTTCACTTCCCCCGTCCCCCCCCAAGCCTGGCTAATATCAGCTAGCAGCAACCATGCCACATCCCAGGTTTTTCTGCTCCTTGAAATTTCCTCTGCTAACTTCTTAGTCCATTAAATTCAGCCTCATTCAGATTTCAGGACACAGCAACATATGAAGCAGTAATTTGTTGCCAAATGTAACAGGAATGGTCTCTAGGCCAACTCCCAATAGAGTCCTTGTTGGCACCTAAAACCTTGATCTCAGGCTTCACTGTCTACCTTTCTTTTTGAACTCCCGCCGGAAGTACCTATTAAGTTTTGCTTATAGCATTTTGGGATTTCTCTAGTTCATGTATCAAGCCACTTGCAATTTGCTCTCACAAACCAGTTCCATAGGACTAAGCCAAGGACTAAGGCAAGCAATGAGTGCTTTGGTGGTACCAGTTTTGGAGTTACTTTTGCATTGCTCTGACCAAAATACTTGACAGAGCGACTTAAAGATTTATTTTGTCTCATGGTTTCAAGGAATTTCAGTCTCTTGTGGCAGGGAAGATTACAGAGTGTGTGGCAGTCATTCACATCAGGGCTGAGGCTGGTACCAATGATAAGTGTAACCTTCAATGTCCTGCTTCTGACCTAGTTAAGAAGGCTAGTACTCACCTCAAGGTTCTACAGCCTCCCAAAATAATACCACTGGCTTGGGAACAGTCATTTGAAATATGAGCCAGTAGCATACAGTACAGCTACCTGTACCAGCACCTCAGCCATCCACACTACTTTTTTCTACTCCTGTAGTCTCCTGAGTGCACAGCTAGTTTACTTGGGCCTTTGCCTGATCTTTCTCCTCTTGAGCTGCAGGTGGTGCGTTCACTATATGTAATGTCCTTTTGATGACATTTCTCAGCAAGTATTCACTTTCTACTTCATTCTTGCAGCGCAGGAACCTCTGTAAGGAAGATGACAGAAAGGTTGAGGGACTCAAACTTTATTTTCTCCTGTTAATTCTAGATTTAGTTCTGTGCATAATTTCTTAACGTATGCTATTGGTTTGACATCTACATTCTTCAAATTTAAATGCAGCATTACTTTATCTCTATCCTATAAGTTTTGGTGCCTTTTCTGTTTTGTCCCCATGTATTTTCCAAATTACCTTGTGATTTCTTTTTTGACTCTGTAACAGTTAATGAGTATATTGTTTAATTTCTACTATTTGTGGATTTTCTGATTCCCTTCTATTTATTTTTAGTTTCATTTTAGACAGGATGTATGTCTTTAATCTTCAGTTTGTTGAGACTTATTTTATGGGCTAACATTTGCTTTGTATCAGAAAATGCTTCAGGTGCAATTGGGAAGAACGCATAGCCAGCTATTCTTGAGTGGGGTCTTCTGTATATCTCTGCCAGGCTGGTCTGTGCTTCAGTTCTTTGTTTTCACACTGACCCTCCATCTGGTTGTCCTGTCCATAGCTGAATGTGGGGTATAGGAATTCTTGCTGTCACTGTATCTCTGCCTATGTCTCCCTTCAGTTCTATCGACATTTGTTTATATATTTTTGTACTCTAGTGTGAGGTATACATCCATTTACAACAATATCTTCCTGGTGAGTTATCTTTGTCTTTTGTCACAGATTTTATTGAAATGTAGTCTATTTTGTGTAATGTAATTATGGTACCTACCTCTTTGGATCTTCTCTAAGTATGCTTTCCCACCATCTGCTGCAGCCCTTGTTCTTAGGTCTAAAGTGTGTCTCTGTGGGCAACCTGCAGTTGGATTAAAATCAAATTGGCTAATTTATGCTTTAACAGGCATTAAGCCCATTAACATCTAAAGCGGTCATTGTGAAAGGACTTACTGTTACAATTTTAATTTTTATATCTTGTAGCTCTTTTGTTTCTTTTCTCCTTTGCTGTCTTCTTTTGCGGGATTTTCATTCCCTTCTCAATATTTTATCAATATTTCCTTTATCACTAATTACATAAAGCAGCTTAATGAAATAACACTTAAAAATTAACTTTAACTTTATCAATTGTATATAAAAGCTCTATACATACTTCTGCTACCCACAGTTCACTAAACTAGAGAGCTTTATTAGGCTATCTGCAATTGCTCAGAAGATGTAGACTGGAGCACAGGTAGGACATGTGGAGTGCTTAGAGATAAAACCTGGCAAGAAACTAGCACAGATTGTTTTTTAATGTTGCATATTATTTAACATAGATTTATAATTACTTCTATAGTTTTGTTTTTAAACATTTATGTCGTATTTTAAAGTACTCTATATTCCTCCATTAATGTTGAAAGTTCTACATTTGTCTCTGTACTTGCCTTTACCAGGAATGTTTATATTCTCATGTGGATTTTGCTTCAACTTAATGGGCTTTCATCAATAACTTTGCTAAACATTTACTTATTTTCTTCTTTACAACTTAGAGTTATTTTTTAATCTTTAAAATATCTGTAGGGCAGTTTTGCCAGATATTTTGGTTGCTATGTTTTTATGTGTCATCGACTTTTGTTCTAGTCTCTATCTGTTGAGTAATTGCTGATAACCTAATGAAATCTAGTATGCTATAATTTGTTGTCTTGTATTGCTGTCAAGATTTTCTTCTTTGTGACTTTCTTCTCTTCTGAATTTGGGAATTGAACTCATGGCCTCCTGGATGTACATGTGGCCCTGTCCTTGACTTTGACAGTTTGATTACATATTTTAGTAGAGGTTCCTTTAGGTTTCTTTTTGCTTGAATTCTATGAGCTTCTTAAATTTCCCCGTTTCCCTCCTTACGTTTGGAAAGTTCTTCAAATAGGTACCCACTATCTTCTCCTTTGAGACACCTTGTAACATAATTGTTTGATTGATGGTAAGCCACAGTGATTCAAGTTTTAAATCTTCTTCCTTCCTTCCTTCCTTCCTTCCTTCCTTCCTTTGCTTTAAATTTTCTGTCTTTATATTTTCTATATTTCCTTGTGGTTGAGTCTCTATATTTTTAGTTGCTGTATTCTTTGGTTTTAGAAATAATGAGTCTTTCCATTTGTTATCTGTTTATCTCACTTTGCTTATTTATTTTACTGATTTTCTTTAGTTGTGCACCTGTGCAGATTCGTCGAGCGTGCTCTTATCTTCATTTCTCCTTTCCTTTATCCTTTCTTTACTATTCTTTTCATTTCCCTTTCCCTTCTCCCTCCCTTCTTTTCCTCCTCTCAGAGACAGAATCTCTAGCTTAGTCTGAATTCATAGGATAGCCCAGGCTGGCTCAAATTTATAGCAGTCATCCTGCCTTAATTTCTCAAGTGCCAGGATTATAGATGTGAGCACCCATTTTCCTTAAGGGCAGTCCTTGGAGATTTAAGCCTTTTGTGCTTCCCCCTGTCTTTGTATGTCTTCCCTTGGGTGTGTAGGGGAAGCGCTTCGCATTTCAAAGCTCTGATACCACTTCTTAATGGTGTGCTTCTAGTCTGGGTAGTTTCTCCAGCTGGGTAGTCCATCTGGAGCATTGGTTCTCAACCTATGTTTGTTGACCCCTTTGAGGGGTCTAATGACTCTTTCACTGGGATCTTCCCAAGGCTATCTGTATATCAGATATTTATATTATGATTTATAACACTAGCAAAATGATAGTTAAGGAGTAGCAGTGAAAATAATTTTAGGGTTCTGGTCACCACAGCATTAGAAACTGTATTAAAGAGTCACAACATTAGGAAGGTTGAGAACTACTGACCTAGAGAATCGGGAGACTTTGCAAACTGTTTCTCTGGGCTTGTTCACTGAGTAGGTTTGTATGTGTACTTGGGGGACAGTCTGTGGTGCCTCCTCTGCCCTATTGAGCCCTCTTGAACATACTGTAATAAGCCATGGTACTAGAGCTCCACCTAATGTCTATTCCTAGAACTACAAACTCTGGGTGCTGGACCAAATCATTTTGATTTCCTTTGTTCTCAGTGGCTCCCAGTTTAGCCACTGTTCTTGTCGTTACTTGCTCTTAGATTCAACAAGACTGCAAACAGTCCCTCTGGTGGCACTTCTCCCATCTTTCAAAGTCCACACAGGGAAGGATGTTGTATTTCCTCCCTGGGCTGCCTTGCGGAGGAAGGGTTATGGCCTTGGATGAGGTCTTGTTCACCTGAGGGACAGGGTCTCTTAAGAAGTTTCCGGATTTCTTACAAGGATGGTTTCTTGTAAGTGGTTCATTTATTACAGTTTAATCTATGTTTCTGTGGGGAAAGGAGGTTCAGAGTTTCCCATTCAATCTTGTTGACATTACACTTTGTGTTCTCAGTTTTAAAGTTTATCTTAGCAAGAATAACAATTTTGTTAACTTGATAGGGATGTGGGAGAGTAAGACCTTTTTATTTTTTTCTTATAGCCATTTTGGAGTAGGTAGAAAGGGAGGGAGAGGTGGCAACCATTTGTTAGGAGGGTGCGGGAATGTGGCTAAATTATTGAAAATGGCATGTGGCAGGGCTTTAACCTGCTGTCCATATCCAGATGCCAATTCAGTTTAGCAAAAGCTCCTAAGGCCAATTTTGAAATCTAAATTAGGTAGGCACTACCTTCTGATTGAGTTAATCTTGTAAATATTTTCTTTGTGATGATGTTTGTTTTAGAGAAATAAACTTGGTGGGAAAGATTTTCCTATGTGCTTTTTATAGGTTTGCAACATTTATGCTAATAATCACATATTTTGAGTCACCTTTCTTAGTTATTGGTAGAAAATCTTCATCCTTTGATTCAGCAGGTCTGTTATTTTAAAGAACTTAGGCAATGATTTTAGTAATTATGATCTTTGTTCTAACTACTCTGAGAACCTCCATTAGTTATTACTTCTTTCATTGCTGTGTTAAAATACCTGACAAAACAATTGAAGAAGAAAGATTATTTTGACTTACAGTTGGAGGGTTCAGTTCGGTTGATTAAAACAATGTTTTGTGTTGTAAAGCTGAGGACCTCCTGAAACTGAGCTGTAGCTGTATGGGCATGTTCTCAGTTGCTGATGTTAGTTAAAACTAGGATGAAATGGGCTTTCCTTGGGCAGTTCAGAGGGGGGACCTGCATGAGAGTAGCTCCAACTGTAGCTCAGGTACACGTCTGCACCCAGGAGGCACAGAGATGATTGCTGGTGCTCCCCTTGCATTCTCCTTTTATTCTACTTACTGTATGTTTGCTGCTGATATTCAGGATCACTTTTTTCATCTTTGTTAAACCACTCTTGAAACATCTCACAGATATACCCACAAATTTTATCTTCTAGATTATTCTAAATTCCATGAAACTGACAAGATCACAGTGCCATTTTAAAAATAGTTTATTTCTACAAAAATCATAATAGCAGAGAATATTATTAGAAATTTGGGAAGTGGTATTTTAAAAATATAGTTTATCTTTCTGGCCAGCTAGTTCATAATCAAACTCTTGGGAGAAATAGAATATAAGAACCTTATAGAATAATTGTTTTCTTTTGTACAAAGCTATTAGCAGAATCGGCACTATTAATGAATAAGTGTGTAAATGAAAGAAAATATGTCCATAGCAAAAATCAGTAAAGTTAGTTGTACTGGAAACATTATTAAATGCCTTTAATATTATGTAAAATTTATGACCTTGAGAAATTACAGTTAACATTTGAATTTCCTTTTAAGGTTTTTCTGTTACAAGTCTTATTTTTGTTTAGAATACTCAAAAGGCATGCATTTAATTTTTAAACATATGTAATGGCATTTTAAAGAAGAAATTTTAAACATGGTGTTATGTTTATGTTAAGGAACTGAAAATAGACCAACCTACTCCCTTTATCAATGAGATACCACATTGGTCTATTAGGGAATTTAGAGGAAATGCTCTGTGGTGTGAGGAAGACAAGGAAGTCTCTAGACTTGGAAGTTTGTTTCTCGGCTGTTGTAGGAATGGTCTGCATCGTCATTACCTACCCTCTATCCTGGGAGCTGGCAGAGGACTGAACCCATAGGTGCCTCATTGAGTCACCTGAGCTGACACTGGCATTCTCCAAGATGAGCAGTCTGAGGACTTTCTAACCATTCCAGCCTGGGCTGGCCATGCTGTATTTATTAACTACGTTGGCTGTTTTGTGTGACCCTCAAAGGCACTCAGTTTTTATTGGATTCTGTAACCTGTCTGCAAGCTGAATTTGGGAAATCTCTAGGAACACGAAACATTACCTTGATACCTTAGAAGGGACCTGTTTTACTCACTCTAACTGTTATAAGGCACGCTGACTGCTCATAGTGGGAACAGTGATCCTTAGGGCGTGAGCATTAATGAGTCTGAAGGATGGCCCCATGTCATGCGCCCATGCACATTTTAATTTGCCCCTTGGTAGGATATTTAAATTAGATTTTTTGGTTAATTTTAGACTCTTTTTGATCAGAACAATGCTGCAAAAAAGGAAGAGTTGGAAACAGCAAGCAAAAATGATTCTTCAAAGAAGTTGTCCGTTGAGAGAGTATACCAGAAGAAGACCCAACTTGAACATATTCTCCTTCGTCCTGATACATACATTGGATCAGTGGAACCACTGACACAGGTAAGTACTTGCTAAAACTGATTGAGGTTAGGGAATTGAATGTCTTCTATGTATGTCTTCTATTTAAATATTTTATAAAATTGTGAGTAAGTGTAAGTCTGTGTTGTCATGTCTCTCTCTGGTCATGATTAAGAGAGGAAAGATGAGCTAAGGATGTTGTAGCTCAGCATGCACTGGATCCTGGGCTTGAAACTCATAGCAAAGGAAAACAAAACAGAATAGAATGAACCCTGAGAGAGACTTAAGAGAAATGGAAATCCGTTCATTACTTTATGGAGACAAGTACACCAGAATACAGAAGTGGCGAATAAAATGGTGCCATAAGTTCAATAGTGCATGCCATGGTTTACTTTAATAGTGGTACCTTCTGGACTTGGCTTACATATATTATCCTATTTGATTCTAACAGTTGTATATTACTTTACTCTGTGCTACTTATTCTATAGAATAAACACAAATCTTGAAGTGAAAGTATAGAAGTTTTTCATAGTTTTAAACATTATGAAAGTACTGTTGTAGTGATTCTTAGTTCTTGACAGAAAACAGAAATCTCTAGGAATTTGATTTGGGGTTCCCATCTGCTGTAGAATGGTTAGAATTGGGGCTACTAACCTCTGCTTTCCGAAACTGGTAGAGAAACTGAAAATCAGATGTTTTGTTTGGCATTGAGAATTGAACCCCAGCCTAATACATGGCTAAGCAGAAACTGAGTCACAGCTTATGTTAAAGCTGATCTTATATGTGAATAAAATACAAGCAATACAAAATGAACAACTCAATTTTAGTTATTTAAGTCCATTGTGACTACTGAACTTGACTCTCGCTGAAGTTCTATATGCGTCACTTTGCATTCCTATTTTAAATAAATTCCTGTTTTAAATAGAGTAAATGACAATATAGATTTTTGTTCTTTTTGAGATACAGATTTGTTTGTAATTCTGGCTAGCACTGAACTCGCATGAATTGTGGCAGTTCTCTTGCCTTAGCTTCCTCTGAGTGTTGAGATTACAGATGTGAACCACCATACCTTGTTGACAATGTGGGTATACGCTATGTAAAACTGGAGTTAGGGATTTATGGAGTTAAGCAGTGTTTTTTGATCATTCTCTTAATACAGTTAATGTGGGTGTATGATGAAGATGTAGGAATGAACTGCAGAGAGGTTACCTTTGTTCCAGGCTTATACAAGATCTTTGATGAAATTTTGGGTGAGTACTAATGTCAGTGTATTGGCCCTATACATATCAAGCAAGTCTTGCAGTATAATCTTAAAAAGTATTTTGCTGGTTTTTATGTTTAATGTATATGTTCTTCAGAAAATTGATATTCAGCTGTAATAGTTTTTGTAGCTTTCTGCTGATGATTGTTCATGTGTGAAGTTAGCATGTTGCATTTGTTAATCTCAGAGAGCCTATACTCTCATGTGTGCCCTCATCTAGAGTTCATTAACACCATGGTTACTTGGGCATGTACCTTGGCAGGTTGTGTGAGTTGGAGGTTGGACATTTAGTAAATTTAGTTTTTCTCCGCCCCCCCCAATCAGACATTCTGTTGGGCTGCTTAGTTTAGTAATCTCTGCTCCCTTACAAATTCTATGATTAATAAAATTATAATGAAGTGGCTATGCCTTATTGACTAGGCAATGCTTATTCTTCATAAATGTTTTTAGCCTTGGACTTTCTAGAAATTCTCTGCTCACCTCAGTAGTATAGCTTGATGTTTCTCAGACTGCGTTGTGTGGGTCTGTGAGCTCCCTCCTGTGAGTCCTCAGGAAAGGTGATGGAGCAAACCCAGTATGCTTGCGTCTGCACGCTGACCTCTGACTGAATCTGTTGTCTTAGGGTTATTCCATGGTGCTTTAACTGGAACCTCAACGTCTGTGCTCATAATTTCTTGAGATACTAATTTTAAAAGGAAAAAATATTTTTTATATTAAGATTTAGAATTTTGAGTCATAAGGATTTTAAAGACTTCAGTCAGAAAATAAGTAGTTTAATCTGCATATAAAATCACGAGTTTATTGAAAGAGATTAAGACAAGGTTAACTGTTCGTCACCAAGATGTAAAGTAAACCATGTTTTATTTTTAAGTTTGGATTGGGAGTTAGATTTAGATGTTTTTGCTCTTTTTTATTTTTGTATGTCAATAAACACCCCTTGCCGCGTGTGTATGTGTGTGCGCACGCACTGTAACATAATAATTATTTGGAATTAAGTAAAACTTAGTTTTATTTATAAAATAATGGTTTTACAGTTGAAGTTGATAGTGATCAACTGTCACCACTTGCAAATGTTATTACTAAGTTGAAATGCACATATACTTGTGTCCATAAGTTTATATAACCTTGTATGCTTCATTCACTGTGATGTTTAATCTTGTAGTTAATGCTGCTGACAATAAGCAGAGGGATAAGAACATGACCTGTATTAAGGTTTCTATTGACCCGTAAGTATATCTCAAGTTTCATGTCTTTTATGCTGGTTCTTTTATTCAGGTAATCCTCAGTTTATGATCAAATGCGTATTGTATGTGGGTCCACGCCTTACTTTCTCTGTTGCTTTGGAATTCATTTCCCTTTGTTTCTTCTGTCCTCTGTCCATTTCCTCAGAATGTACTTCCTTGACCATTTTTCTCTGATGCTCTTTGTTCTGTTTTAGCCTCTAGAGCAGCTGTCCCCCTTCCCTTCTATTCTTCCTTCAGGATGTGAGGCTACTAGTGCTATTCTGGGTATATAATGAGCTACATTAATTTTTCATGACTAGATTTGTCTCTATATTAAATGTTACTTAGTTAATTTCATGCTTCTGGGTATTGTAGAATGCCTACCAGGTATTTGGCTAGTTAGATTTCACTGTGGTGATTTTATTCAGGAAGTTATGTATAGGAGGGGTCGGGTGAGGACATGTAATGGTTTTAATAGAAACTTCTTGTTTTGTCTGTATGCCTTTTAAAGTCAGTAGTAATTTAGCATAATTAAGGCTTTCCTCTAATAAACACATAAATTTAGCTATTTAAGTATAATCTTATTGTCAGTAATTTAATTTCTGAGGACATGGCTGAGATTAATGGTATAATAAAACAATAAAACAAAAAATAATCAGTATTTGGTAACACCATATAATTAATTGCAAATTATACAAAAATATTTCCATATATCTATGCTGTTAATATTTGTGATTTTTATTTTATTGTATTTTTTTTCACTTGGGTCATTTTATAATTAATACATTCTTGAGAATTTATATAGTTAGGTATACAGGTACTTATAAGTAAAAATTATATGGAAGTTTTGCAAGGAAATTTTAGCTGTTATAATTCCTTTTCTTTCTTGTTTAGGAAATTATCAATTAGATATAATAAATAACTTTGTGTATTTTTTTTTTTCTGAAGAGAGCTAGTAAGGCCTGGTACATATTGAATGTTCGATTATCTGAAAGCTTATACAAAATTAGAACTAAATGATTCTTGTAGAAAACTAAGGAAAGGGGGCTTTTCTTAAATATATTTTGTTTGCTTTGGTCTTTTGGGTTAGGCTCTATTTGTAGAGCAGTATAGACTAGCCTCAAATTCATTGTCTTTCTACCTTGGCTTGGAATACGCCATTATCCTTAGCTCTTCAGTGGATTTTTGATAGACATAATTGCTATCATTTAATTATATTAATTCTGGCTACTTAAAATCAATTATGTTGCATTTGAAAATGGCATATGTAATTTTAGCAAAGTGAAAAAGAAGGGCTCTTTACTATAGCTCTGTAGACTACTTAGGGGTGTGTGGTAGACTACCACTTTAATTACATTTTCTGCAGAGCAATTCTTTTATAACTGCTTTCATTAATTTTTTAATTAAACATAAAATAATAGGTTTCACTGTGACATTTTTATACATGTGTATCATTGTAACTTGCTCATGTTCATATTCTTACCTTTACTGTTCTGATTTTCTGGTATACGTGTGTGTGTTTAAATCTAGATTCTGCATACAACAGAAGACAGTTGACATTTCCCCCCATTATCTGATGCTTAAAAATCATTTTCTTGGCGGGCGGTGGTGGCACACACCTTTAATCCCAGCACTTGGGAGGCAGAGGCAGGTGGATCTCTGTGAGTTCTAGGACAGTCAGAGTGACAGCAGAGAAACCTTTCTGTCTTGGGGGAAAAAAAATCACTTTCTTTTAACTCCCTTATAATTCACAAACATTCTCGTGTGGAAATGAGTGAGATGCACACATAAATTTATTTGGTTTTTAGTGATAACCATATGTCAAGTTTTTATTTATCATCACTTTATTCTAATTACCTCTTCTAGAAAATTAGGGTAAACCTGTAGCTTCTTTTTGATCTTAATTTTGTTCATAAGTCACTGATAGGAGCTATGAAGACTTTTCTCATCATGGATTTCAGCATATATATAAATTTTGTAACAAACATTTTGTTACAAGATGCACAGTGTTAGGTTTATTTTGTATTTTAACCATAACATTTTGATTTTTATGAATTTATTATAAAGTTAATTTTTACTATATATATTGTAGAATTAATGTTTTTATTAGTGAATTTTAGAGTTACAGTTTTTGCTTAAGTTTCTAATTTAAGAAGTCACTCTAAAGCAGAACTCATAGTGGGGAAGTGTTATGCTGTTTATACAATGGCCACATTTTCTCTTACGCCTATCTTTGATATCCTTTGAATTGTGTGACTTGTACTTAACATATAACAGTTTCTTTTCAATTTCCTTTGTGCATATGTGCCTGTGAGTGTCTTGTGAGAAGAGAGGATAACATTCATAGTTACACTATTCAGCTTAGCTTTTGTTCTGCTTTCCCATACTATTCTATAATGGAAGGAATGAAATGCCTTGTAAAAGACATAGAAACTAGATCAGCAACAAGACCTGTCACTGATAGTGTGGCAACATTCTAGAAGTTAGAGAATTCAGAACAATCTACAGGGGAGTTTAAAGCTTATTATATATTGGATGGCTAGTATTGAAATAGGATTTTCCTCAGTGGCGGTATAAGCTTAAAATGTGTGGGATCGTGGGTTTCAACCCCAGCACCAGAATAAAAAATGTGGGAAGCACATTGACCAGAGTTCTGACTATTCCTTTAGTGGGATGGTTCTTCTGTATTTGGAGTTGAAAGCCTAAAACTATAACTATCAAATAGTACTACACATGTGCTAAGCTAAAATATACATCTTAACTTATCCAAACTGTTTTTAGTAGAGGCACTATATTTGAAAGTCCCATTTTCACTTAATATAGGAAATATCAAACTTAAAACTTTGAAATTATGATGATTGATAACAAATGATTATACTAATTATATACAATATATGCTAAGCAGATAGAAACATTTTAAAGTTTTTCTTTTAAGATTTGTAAGCTTCCATTTTTGCTTGTTTACATCATACTTTTTTTTTTTTAACACTGATTTATTGAGAGAGAAAATGAGTGTGTTTGTTGGGGTGGCCATGCACACACGTGGCAGTCAGAAGATAACCTGTGGGGATCAGTTCTGTCCCTGCACAATGTGAATCCCAAGAATGGAACTCAGGTTGTCAGGCTCAGAGGCACCTTTACCTGCTGAGCCATCTTGCCAGTCCTTCACAATTTTTCTGTTAGTTTTATATTCCAGGAAGTTTCTTATATAAAATTAGTACTTAACAGACAGTAGATTTCAAGCCCAAGCTAGTACTGTTTGGAAGTCTAAAAGCAAACATGCATTGCATGACCTTTATTCTCAGGGTCTACCAAATTGACCTTGGAAGGTAAGACACAGGTAAAAGAAAACAGGCCTTGTGAAAGGGCTGTGTACTTTAATGTTGAGTTGTATTTCAGAAAGATTGTTACCTGTTAGGGAACAATTGTCATCTCATGAAGTCCTTAGTCCTTAGTAAATAGTTTTGTTGTTTTTTCCTATTTTCACAATGAGGAGAAAAACATTACTAAAAACTTAGTGGAAACCTGAAGTCCTAAAGTGACCCGTGAAGCTTGGGCATACTTTGGCTAGACAAAGGAAAGAGGAAAAAGACATAAACAGGAGAAAGACCAATGAACAAAGAAAAGGGATTGTGAATAGACCTGGTGAATAGCAAAATTGAACCCAAAGAAAATTAGGTTGAGTCTTACCAAACGGTGGTAGCTATTATTCACAGGAATATGGCTAGTAGGCCTTTGACTTTAGCTGAGGACTTTTACTGTAAATGTAGAACTGTGTTGTACAACAATTACATGCTCTTGTGAAAGGTGTTGAAAGCCTGCCACAGTTACACAGAAGAAACTGCTGTAATAGCAGCATGTAGGCTATACTACCTTCACCTGCTGACTGACATTTAGATGAATAAAGGATTGACACTGATAATAAATCTAAGGTAAGGGTTGATGATTCAATTCTAGAGAACGATCAAGAGAACTGAGTAAAAAATGTCATCAAAATTTGACATGTTTGGGAGATGTGAAATGTTACTGGACAGCAAGAAAAAAAAGACAGTTGCTGATCTTGGAAGTTTCTTTAACTTTTAAAAAAATGTGTAATTTATTGGTGTTTTGCCTGCATGTATGACTGTGTGAGGGTGTTGGATCCCCTGGAATAGGAATTACAGTTGTGAGCTGCTGTGTGGGTTCTGGGAATTGAACGCCAGTCCTCTGGAAGAACAGCCAGTGCTCTTAACCACTGAGTCATCTCTCCAGCCCTTCTCTAAGTTTTTGATTTATTAGTTACTCCCTGATCTTAGTTTTACTCTTAAATTTTTATTACACTGTTTTTTTGTGTGTATGTTTGTATTACATACATGACAGGGCATACATGTAAAGGTCAGAGGACAACCTGGCAGGGAGTCTGTTCTGTCTTTTTACCACAGAGGTGAAAAGGGGTGGGACTCAGGTCACCAGTCTGGGTGGCCAGTGCCATCTAACTGGCCCTCATTTTTGGCTTTTATGACCTTTTTTAAAAATATAGTAACTACTATAGTACTTGAAATATTAAGATGTGCTAGTAAAACATTGCATCCAAGAATAATTGAGAGTCTGATTGGCAAATGTTAGCTTTTAAAGCCAATTTTTAGTATTCAGTTTGAAGCTGTGTCTCTGAAAAATTTACTTGTACACAAGTGAATATTTATTATACTTTGCAAACCAAGATAGTAGGTGAAATTTTTCTTAGAAGCCACTGCTGATGTCAAGCATCTATTACTGATTAGTAGCCTTTATTCAGTACCATTCATGGTAGAAACTGATAGTTTTATGATTGAAAAGTTAAAAGATTTAGAATGGGAATGTTTGCATATTTAAAATCTTCAAAGTTAATTTATGACAGTGGTTTGTATTATACAGAATATAAGATGAGAGTGGGGCAGTTTTAGGCTACCTGTGTCTTTTCCGTGTGTATTCTTCCAAAATGCAGCAGAGAGAATCATGCCTAATGGCTTCTTGTAAAAGTGGTCTTCCATCTTACTCTGTCCTTGGAGATGGAGAAAGGTTTTTCTAAAACATTCTGTGGTGTGTGTTACCTTGCAGAGCTTTACTGATCTAACACAAGTTATGTCTCTAATATCGAAGTATGTGTCTCATCAAGATACGTCAGTGTTTTCCAGTTGATAGTGGCTTACATCTTGCTTGTAACCATTCAAGTTTATTTTATAGTTCATTACTTTTTGTGGAAATTAACATATTTAATTTTAAGTTCTAAATTTTGCTTATGTATTTACAGTGAATCTAATATTATAAGCATCTGGAATAATGGGAAAGGCATTCCAGTAGTAGAACACAAAATAGAGAAAGTTTATGTTCCTGCTTTAATTTTTGGACAGCTTTTAACATCGAGTAATTATGATGATGATGAGAAAAAAGTTACAGGTAAAGTCTGAATGGAACTTTGATAAATATAATTTTTCTTAACATAAAATTTCTGCGTTCTCCTTTCTTGGAAAAAAAAAAAAAACTCTCATATAAGGAAACCTGTAAAGTTTCACTGTGAGAAAATCCTTTTTAAAGTTAATATTTATTTTAAAAAATTGCCGTCTGTTTTGACTATATAGTCTTAACAGGATCATCTTAAAAGTTGGATAATACATAGACTTTAAAAATAAAATTGCTGGAATTCCCACTAAAGGACAGTTGGAGTTTTGACTTAGATAACAATCCTATGGTACCTGTTTGTTATTATGTATACACATGTTCTTTAAATTTTTATTATTTTATTCTATGTGTATGGGTCTTTTGCCTACATGTATGTCTGTACACCATGTGTGTGCCTAGTGCCTGCAGAGTCCAGAAGACGGTATTGACTCCCAGGAACTGGAACTACATATGTCTGTGAGCCTCTATATGGGTGCTGGTAATTGAACCCAAGTGCTTTTAACCACTGAGTCCTCTTTGTAATCCTTGCACATAGTCTTTTGATAATAAAAGATTTTGTTTTCCTTAAGTGGGTCAGGAGTGGAAAAAAAAAGACTTCGTCTATAAAGCACTTTGGGAATATATTGTTGCCTCAGTAGGTTGGTAGCTTCTTTAAGCCCAAGGCTCTGAGAAGCTGGTATCGATAAAGTGACTTTGTTAGAAGGTTCAGATTTCATGCTCACCTAGACATACTGTGTCATAAGATACTAAACTTTTTTAAAATTGTGAAAATAATGAATCACAAATGCTTTAATGAAACTGTACTGTATACTACATAGCACCTATTGTATTAGCAAATCATAGTATTTCTTTAATATAAAAAACTTAAACTCAGGACTATTAAGTCAGTAGTTAAGATGATAAAATAAATAGAACTGTTTTATGTCAGACTAGCACTATGATAGGTAAGTTAATAACTTTCCTTTAAAGTTAACTTTAACTAAAATTTTCACATTTAACTTATTTTACAGGGGGCCGTAATGGTTACGGTGCAAAACTTTGTAATATTTTTAGTACAAAGTTTACAGTAGAAACGGCTTGCAAAGAATACAAGCATAGTTTCAAACAGGTATGATAGAAACATGTCCTATTTTTTTATTTCTTTAAAACATAATGTTTTACTGTCTTGCTTAGGTAATAGAAGTTTAAATATAACTTTTTTCTGTTTTTTTTTTCTGTGTGGGTTTTTTTGTTGTTGTTTTTTGTTGTTTTTTGTATTAAGCAAGTCACCAAAGAGCTATTAGAATGACTAGGAAATTTTATATAGCCTCTCCATCACTTTCTAAAGGCAGGTTGCTTGCTTTATTTTATTTGGTTTTTCAAGATAGTTTCTCTGTTGTAACTCTGGCTGTCCTGGAACTTACTCTGGAGTGTCCAGGCTGGCCTCAAACTCAGAGATCTGCCTGCCTCTGCCTCCTGAGTGCTGGGATTAAAGGTGTGTACTACTATCACCTGGTTACAGAATGCTTTATTTAGCAGACGCAGCCACTTACGCATGCTTGAAAAACTCCTCGCTGAGTCATTAGGTTCATTTTTAAGAAATGTTGGCAGGCCTTTGGAAAAGTATTTTGAATTTTACATAAGCTAAAGTAAGCATGTCTATTTACTTCTGTCAAAATCCATGGGGCATATTGAATGTGAGAGATGCTTCTCTGCCTTTGTATAGAAGCTGTGCCGTTTACTTGAATTACTACCCTGGTATAATTTAATGTTTACAATTTTTGACTTTAATATTAATCAGTTTCATGATATTTTGTTAGGTTGGAAAATAATAAATGTAAATAATTTTTTTTTTTTTGTGAGCCGAGTCTATATGTTATGAAAGTTAGAAGCATTAAAGAATCGTGTGCATATATTTTCTCTTAAAGACATGGATGAATAATATGATGAAGACTTCTGAAGCCAAAATCAAACATTTTGATGGTGAAGATTATACATGTATAACATTCCAACCAGATCTATCCAAGTTTAAAATGGAAAAACTTGACAAGGATATTGTGGCCCTCATGACCAGAAGAGCGTATGATTTGGCTGGCTCATGTAAAGGAGTCAAGGTCATGTTTAATGGAAAGAAGTTGCCTGTAAGTGCCTTTGTAAAATAATGTATAATACAGTGTTTTGAAGACTGCAGGTAGTCGTCTCTTTTAAAATTTTGCCTGATCTTTAACTGGTGTGTTAAGTGATTAATATTTTAAAGTGAGTATTGATTTATTTGATCTATTAGCTGTCATCTTGCTAACTAATTTCTATTTCTTGTATATGTCCTTTCTGTTTTCTGATCATTAAAAAAAGGACCTATTTTATTGTCCATTAAAAATATTTTTAGTAATTTCTATAGGATTTGTGATATATTTTATTTAATATTTCACATATAGCTAGAGGACTTTATAATCCCAGGTTCTTCCTTCTACTCCTTGTGTCATGGTCACTAAGTATTTGTGTATTCCTGTGTGTGTGTGTTCATGTGACATGCTGTGAATTTGAAGGTCTAAGGATAAGCTCAGCTGTGGTTCTCCCTTTCCTCCCAACTTGCCTGGGATAGGGTGTCTTTGGTTCCCACTGCTGCACTGTGTTGCGTGTGCCAGGCTTGCTGGCCATCAGTTTCTGGGGATTCTCCTGCCTCTGCCCAGTTTTGCTATAGGAGCATTAGGATTGCAGATGTGCACTCTGTTCCTGGCTTTATATTGGGTCTGGGGATTTTCTCAGGTCCTCCCTCATGCTTTTACCTCAAATGTTTTACTCACTGAAGACTCTCCCAAGCCCAAGACATTCTGCTTTATTTATATAGATTGTAAACACTATATGGTGAAGAAAAGAGGGTAAAAGAAATATATTAGTATAGCTCTCAGTTTCTGAGATATACACATACATGTGTACATGCATATATGTACACATATATGCACATACATGTACATACATAGACACACACCCACACTGCTGTTTTGTTGCTTTCTTGTTTTGGTGATATTGCCATGCTGTGTTGCCCAGGATGGCCTGTAACTCCTGAGCTCAAGCAATGCTCCTGCCTCAGCCTCTTGAGTACCTGCAATTACACAAATGTACCATTTTGCTCAGTTTTGATTTTTTTTACTTAATTTTACACCTTCACATGGGGGTTTTTCTCTAATCTTTCTTGTAGGATAGCTGGCAATGAATTCCCTGTTATTATATGAGAAAGTCCTGATTTTTTTTCTTTAAAGGATGTTTTCCATGGAATTGCAGGTTGACAGTGGTTTTTGTTCAGTGTGTAAATATGTCACACAATTCTTGCTTGGCATGTGATGTGTTTCTCTTTGTGTTCTTGGTAAGGTTAAGGTATTTTTCCTATGTTTGTCATGAGGATTTTTATTTATCTAATATAAACTTGTGTGTGTAGTGGTTTTGTTGGTGTTTTCATTTATCCTGTGAGATGTTCCTTGAGCATCTTGACTCCAATGTTTGGTTTTGTTACAGATTTTGGAAACTTTTAGGCATGAGTGCTTCAACGTTCTGACCCATTCTTTCTCTTCCCTCTGATGGTACAGGACGTGCCTCTTTTCCAAACTCCTTGAGCTTGGGCATTTTGTTCAGTGTGTTTAGTTTCCACTGCCTTGCCTTCAACTTTATCAGTTTCATTCGACTGATGAGCCCTGTCAGTTGAAAGCATTCCTCTGTCTTCTGTGCTTTTTGACTTAGCATTTCCATTTTGTTCTTTATTATTTGAATTTCATCTCTCTACTGAAGTGGCATGCCTTTTCAACTAGAGATTGTACGTACTAACAATAGTGATTCTAAATGCCCTGTTAGAACATCTGAGGTGGATCTGAGATGTTAATGTTTTAATTTGGATTTATTTTTATTTTATGTGCATGAGTGTTATGCCTGCATGTATGTTTGTGCACTGTGTGTGTGTGTGTGTGTGTGTGTGTGTGTGTGTGTGTGTGTGTGTGTTGCTTGTGGTGGCCAGAAGATCCTCTGAAAATGGAATTACTGACAATGGTGAGCTTTTATATGGTGCTAGGAATTCAACCTGACTTCTCTGTCCTTGGCAAGAGAAGAAATGGTTCTAACCAGTGAGCCACCTATCCAGGGCCATCTGAGCTGATTCTGATAAATTATTTTTTATTTTTAAAATTCTTTTTGATGTTCCTGAAAGTTTTTGTGGGGAAAAAAAATTGTGTAAGGCAGTAGATACTGAGGTAAATAGACTTTTTATTGGATTTATATTAATCTATCCAATAGAAATATGTTTGAAGTTTCTTTGTATTCTTCATTGTGCATGTTTTTGAGCTGCTTGGCAGAAATGGGCTGCCCTTGTAGCCCTTGTTGACTGAAATTCACTGTTATTAAAGACTTATTACTCTGAGGGTACCATGGAGGAGAATTCTCTAATATCTGATTAAATCTCAGTCTTGGAGCAGACACTGAGCCTGTTCCCCACAGGGTGGCTTCAGAGTGCTTATGTCTTTCACAAGTAGGGGTTTTCATCTGTCCTTAATTATTTCTCCCCAGCTGTAGCAGCTTTCCACCAGTGTTCTTAGACTGTATCCTGAGGCCTGCTGACCTACAGAATAAGCCCCTTCATTGTTTCTTCTCTTAGCCAGCACCATCCATTCTGATCTTTCCATGTGAAGACCTGATGGGTTCCCAGAGGAAAACTTGCTAGGATAGGAACCCCTCCCAATCATAGTCCCCAGGGGCTTCCCATACTTGCATTTTTCCAGTATTGATTAGTTAAAACATCTAGTTTAAGGTTTTTACTATTTTATTAAATGTCCGCTCTAGTTAAGTAAATACTGAGATTATATGGTTTTCTTCATCATGTCTCTCTCTCTCTAGACTTCAAAATGGCAGTTTTTCCAGTCTAAGTTCTTTGCAATTTATTTGATAGAGTAAGGATAGAGATGTCATTTGCTTTAACTTTCTTCATATCTGAACTCACTTTGGAAGGTGACCTTCGTCATTAAAAAAAAAAATTAGTTTTAAGGAAGACTTTATAGCTGGGCAGTGGTGGCACATGCCTTTAATCCCAGCACTCCAGAGACAGGCAGGAGGTTCTCTGTGAATTTGAAGCAAGCCTGGTCTACAGAGTGAGTTATAGGACAGCCAGAGTTACAACAGAGAAACCCTGCCTCCAAAAAACAAAAACAAAAAACAAAGACTTCATAATAATTTACCTAAATAGCTATCTTTTCTTATCTTTATCAAGTGTACACACAACTGTGAATGCTCTTAGAACAGGAGTCAAGAAGGAAATGCTTGGAGACTTTCATCTTGGGTAAACGCTGCTATACATAAATGTTAAGTAACTAATGGCACACATTTATGTTGTTGGCCAATGAGTGATTGTTTATTGTTTTATAAATTCATAGGTAAATGGATTTCGCAGCTATGTAGACCTTTATGTGAAAGACAAATTGGATGAAACTGGCGTAGCCCTCAAAGTTATTCATGAACTTGCAAACGAAAGATGGGATGTTTGTCTCACCCTGAGTGAGAAAGGGTTCCAGCAGATCAGCTTTGTGAATAGTATTGCAACTACAAAAGTAAGTGTTTAGAGTCTTGATTTCCAAGTCGTTGGTAAAATAGCACTTTAAACAATGAAATGTGCAAAAACAAGAATGTCTAGCTTTGTTATATTAAAATTAACTGATGAAAACAGAAGTTATTTTTATCAAATAGCTATATGAAAAATATTTAAATATACACCGAGATGTTAATAAGAATGAGCATATTTGATGAAATTTAGAGTGATAAGATTCCTTTATTTTTTTACGTGTTCCCTGAGTTGCTTATACCTAGTAGTTTGTATACCTTGTGAGACTCTCTTGGAGAAAGCAGTCTTTTAGTTTATTCATCAATAAATTATTAATAATTTATTAATTGATATATTTTGTTTATGTGGTTCATATTATATATTTACATACATAATTAAATTATTTATTATTTATTTAATAATTAACTGTTAAAGGAAAATGAAGCCTTACCAGATTGTCAAATCTGAGTGAACAAGGGATTCCCCTGGTTATACAGATGGATAGGTAGCTTCAGGGGAATTTGAAAGTTGAAGGCAGTCCCTTAGGACTGAGCCGTTAATGTGCTATCTGTGCCAACTCTGAGTTGTCAGTTGCATTGTTGAACATTCACTTGGTGCTCAGCTAGTCAGAGAACTGGATTTGAGCATTAGGGGAGGCACTCTAGCTCTGCTGTTAGAAGTGGGATGAAGAAAACACTACAGAAGATAATTGGCAGTGTGACCCAACATGTCTTTTTATATGCTATCATTTTCAGATCCATATTCCTTTAGAAAATAGTTGGACTGAGACTACTGAGTTGTTGGATCTTCTGGCTATAGAAAATTTTGTATCTTGTACTTTCCTCTCTGCAGGGAGGACGACATGTGGATTACGTAGTAGACCAAGTTGTTGGCAAACTGATTGAAGTAGTTAAAAAAAAGAACAAAGCTGGTGTATCAGTGAAGCCGTTTCAAGTAAGTGATGAGGCCTCTGTTCTGCTGAGTCACCACATCATGCCTATTTTGATGATGACCTCTCTTGTTGCGCTTTTCACAGGTTAAAAACCATATTTGGGTTTTTATTAATTGTCTTATTGAAAATCCAACCTTTGATTCTCAAACTAAGGAAAATATGACTCTACAGCCCAAAAGTTTTGGGTCCAAATGCCAACTGTCAGAAAAATTTTTTAAAGCAGTAAGTAAAACTTGTTTTATTTTCAAGAGTTATTGAACTGAGTTAAGTAGGTTTTTATTTATTTGTGACTAAATTCTCTTTTATCACAGTAACTGTAGGTATAGGCATGCTTACACTATGAACTAAGATGCTTTATTCTGCTAATTTTAAAAGTGTAGACCACATTGTTTCATTAAACTATTGTTTTGTCAAGCACAAAAGTAGGGAATTATATTGCTAAAAATATTAGCTTTGTGTGGCTGTCGCAATTGTCCAGTTTCCCATTGACAAATACAGAGCCTCACAACCTCCTATTCTCATCTTTCTAATCTTAGTTCATATTCTACAGATATATCAGAATACACACACATACCTCCCGTGCATTTTCTACATTATTACAAATTTTATTTTATTTGACTTTGCACATATTTATTTGGCTGTTTAAAATTTTTCTAAAATGAGATGACAAGTAAATGGTAAATCTTGGATTTGTAACTGGATTTTCTAGTGACCATTGGCTCCTTATAATCTGTTCTACACTACTCGGGACTTCATTCGGCTCCTTTTTAGCAGTACCACCACTTAAACATTTACTAAACATCTGTGGGGGCCTTTGAAGTTGTTTGGCAGTGAGAGTATAATTATGTCATCAACTAGCCAAAGTCATCATCAGCGTACCTGTCCCCTTTGGAAGGGTATTGTGTGGTGGGGGAATAGAGTCCAGTTGCCTTGTGGAATTAAGTTTTCAAAGACAGGGGCTAAGAAAAAAAAGCAGAATTGCTTTTTAGGTTCTACCTTTGAAGCCTGTAGAATATTCTAATGAATTCTGAGCACGAACTACACTATAACTTTGTCATCATAACAGTGGCCCTTCTGGAGGAATTTGGTCTAGCTATTGTGTTGTCTAGATTTGGCGCAGGTTACCCCTTCTCCATTAAACTGGCTAGAAAATTATTACATATCCTGAAACCATAAAAGATGGTTTAAAAATTTTTAGGCTTGGAATTGAAGATGTTCTTTTAGGGAAACAGGTTGTCATCTTACCACACACCAGTCGTTGTGAATTATAAAGAGTGTGTTAGGTGACATCTTTGTTAGAAGAGTGAGGCCTGGGCGTGCATTTCTGAGTTTATCCTAATGTCATTGTTTTTTCCATAGGATTTGAGGATTCACACTTTATATCAAAGGATATCAGAGATAGCAATGTCAGAATTTGTTAATTAGTGAATTAATGGGATAGCTTGTAGTAGAAGGGTTTTCCTCGTGTTTGTCTTTAAGTGCAGTGGATCATTGTATGAATAGTTCCCTCAGTTAGTTTTACTAACTAGCTGTAATACAGTCTTTCTGTCATTGAGTAAAGTTTACTAGAATGTATCATCATCATCATGATTTTGTTTTCAAACTGCACAGATTCTAGCTATCATAGACAGTTCTATAACTTTTAGATGAACTCATGAATTTTTGGCTTATTTTATATACCACTGATCTTTGATTTAATTTTTTTACAGGCCTCTAATTGTGGCATTGTAGAAAGCATATTGAACTGGGTGAAATTTAAGGCTCAGACTCAGCTGAATAAGAAGTGCTCATCAGTCAAGTATAGTAAAATCAAAGGCATTCCTAAACTGGATGATGCCAACGATGCTGGTAAGAGTCAAATCAAGTTTTAAAGATTTTAAGTTTAACTTTTAATTTATTCAGCTACAGAAAATTTTCCTTTATACTATGATGTCCTGTTCAGAGTATGACTGAAGTTGCTTCCTATGGGGCTAGGAGATGGCTCAGGGGGAAGAGTGCTAGCAACGCAAGTGTGAGGCCCTGAGTCTGCACCCTATCCCCCATGTACAAAGCTGGGCATGGCTGTATGTGCTCTACCCTCAGCACTGTAGAACAGGGGTTGATACTGAGCGCTTGTTTACCAGCCAGCCTGGCTGAAACAGGGAACTTCTGGTTCAGTGAAAGATTCTGTCTCAAGGTTATTATCAGGTGAACAGCAAGAGAGGGCAACAACTAATGTGTGGCTGTGGCCTCCCCAAGAGTGCATATGCACCACATACACACAGAGAAAAGAGGAAGAACAGTCGGGAGAGATTGCTTCACGTGCTATATATTACTACTTTAAGAGGTTGGGAATTCAATACAATGTATTTACATAGAAGCTTTATTAAGCATAAGGTGGCTGTTAGTTTTCCATTATCACTGTTGTGATAATTTTTCTGGTTTCATTTTCCTCATCAGTGAAATGAGGAACTTTTAAAATATATATAATTTAAAAATATTTTTCAGGTGGCAAACATTCCCTGGAGTGCACATTGATATTAACAGAGGGAGACTCTGCCAAATCGCTAGCTGTATCTGGATTAGGTGTGATTGGGAGGGACAGATACGGTGTCTTCCCACTCAGGGGTAAAATTCTCAATGTACGAGAAGCATCTCATAAACAGGTTTGTATACATCCCCCCATGTGTTCATGACATTTCTAAAATATTACTAAAATTGAATTTTCAAATGTAGATTCAGGCTCACTTTTCATATACTTTAGCAATTTAAAAATACTCTTAATGTTTTTCCTTTTTGTATAGATTATGGAAAATGCAGAAATAAACAATATTATTAAGATTGTTGGTTTGCAATACAAGAAAAGTTATGATGATGCAGAATCTCTGAAAACCTTGCGTTATGGAAAGATTATGATTATGACTGATCAGGTTGGTCTGAAAGTTATGTAGTTACAGATCATATCTTCAGATTATCGTATGTATGTATGCATGCGTGCATGCTGGATCCAGGGCAAATGATATATCTCTGATCTACATCTCTAACCCTTAGAGTGTCTTTTGGTAATTGTCTCAGAAAATTGCATAGGTAAAAGTGATTATGTGCTTCTAGAGGACATATTATATGGAAACATGAACATGAAGCTCTTTTTATATTATTTAATTTTTTTGGATATATTAATCTTATCAGTTCTTTAAAAATGTTCTTAAATGCAGCAAGTGTGAAAAGAACAGGTCACAGTGTTATGTCACAGAGACTAAGCCTATGTGGAAGTAGAATGAAGTGGCATCTGCAAGTGAGAAGCAGTGACCTAGTAGGTTGGTGGCTACTGCTGGTACTCATTGGCCTAAGTTGGGATCCACAAAGCCCAGGGGGACTTTAAAATAGCAGTAATCAAGAAAGAACTAGAATATTGAAAAGGAAGAACTTATATATAACCAACATTGTATCTTAATAAAAGCATTTGTAGAGAAATTTTACAGAAGCTGCTACATATTTTGAAGCAGAATTTTTGAAGCTTTCATGTCATGTGATGATGTATAAATATCTGAACACAATGGAAGCTTCTTCTATTGCCCAGTAAAGTGGGGCTATAACTGTTTGAATTTTTCCATCTTTAAATATTCTGTAATCAGGGACACTATACAACAGGTATAATAACATATACATTATGTAAGGACAGGTGTATTTATGCATTGTTAACTATACTCATGTTAAGTGACAATTCATTCTAGTCATCTAATCTATACTACTTTATAAAATGCAGATCTACAATTTGAATGGAATTTTGTGTTGGCTTATTCATTTTAAGATTTGTTTTAAAAATAGTTGTATTTTATAAAATTATGGGACTTTTTACATTTATTTAGGATCAAGATGGTTCTCACATTAAAGGCCTGCTAATCAATTTTATTCACCATAATTGGCCATCACTTTTGAAGCATGGTTTTCTTGAAGAATTCATTACTCCCATTGTAAAGGTACTGCTTACACTGTTTTAATTTTGTACTGCTTTCTTAAATGTTAGCAGAAGAGCTAATTTCTTTCTTTTTTTTTTAATTATTTTTAAGGCGAGCAAAAATAAGCAGGAACTTTCCTTTTATAGTATTCCTGAATTTGATGAGTGGAAAAAACATATAGAAAACCAGAAAGCCTGGAAAATAAAATACTACAAAGGTTTGTATTTTAATATTTAAGTTTTATGAAATGACTGCTTACATAATCTATTTTTGTGAGAGTAATAAAATACCTTGAAAATTTGTCTTTTAGATTTTAAAACCAACAGTTTGTTGCTGACTGAAATTTTTTTCACATAAAGTTCTGTAAGAAAATTTAAACCCCCACAAATAATAAAGTTACAGAATTGCCTCTTGGCACTGAGTTTCAACACAGGCACACACATCAAAGAGCTGTGAGAGTCCAGCTGCTGATGCATTTTAGCAATCACTGTTTTCCTGACCAGTCAGCCTCTTAGCACCCCATGTTAGCTTGAAATTACTCCTAGACCTCACAGTGTTTCTACTGTCACTACTTTAATATGCTTCTAATCAAATAGCCATGTTCTTTAACATGATTAAAAATCCAGCCAATGTTACAGTTCCTCATGATTACATTAATATACTGTATAATTAATATCTTACGTCAAGAACCAAACAGTTAATATCTGGTTTATGAATCTCTTAAATCTTTGAATGTGACCTTTTCCTATTTCATGAATGTTTTTCTTTTCATATTTTCTTATTTTAATTCATTAAGGAAGTTGTTCTGTGTAAATTTCCCACATCTTAAATTTTGCTCGTTACTCCTTCAGTTTCATTAACATTAAGTAGCAAATTCCTTTCTGCTTATTTTCCATCGCCTGTCTTTAAATCAGGATGTGATCATATCTGAGTCAGATTTGACAGAAACAATTGTTAATATGTAGCATTGTATATTTATGTCAGGAGGCATGTATTTGGGTTGTCTGTCTTAGCTCGATCAATTAGTAACAATTTAATGACTTTCCCTATGTGCTTTTTATTTGATGGTTTTGAAGTCATTGTTATTTGTGACCCTGTTTTTATATTAAATTATACAGGATTGGGTACCAGTACAGCTAAAGAAGCAAAGGAATATTTTGCCGATATGGAAAGGCATCGAATTTTGTTTAGATATGCTGGCCCTGAAGATGATGCTGCCATTACCTTGGTAAATATCTTAACTAATAAACGAAAATTGTCTTCAGCTACTCCCTGCCTACTATACCTTTTCTTCCAGAGCTAGAGCTAGTTTTGAGTGATAAGTTTCTCTTGAAAGTATAGTGCTCAAAGTAGTGAATATTTCTTCTTCTTGGGTTTAATATTCTTTAATTGAGAGACACAGCTCAAATATAATTTGGATTAGAAATTAGGAAAAACACTTTAGTTTGCCCGAGTTAATTATTTATCATTTATAAAATTCAAGTTTTATAATGAAGTTAATTTAATGCATGGCATTGTTACTTGGACTTCTTTAGGCATTTAGCAAGAAGAAGATTGATGACAGAAAAGAATGGTTAACAAACTTTATGGAAGATCGGAGACAGCGTAGGCTACATGGCCTACCGGAGGTTAGTCATGACAGTGATCTGGGGGAAGAAGGCGAGATTAAGGTTCATGCAGTAAGAGTGACAAAGTTGCTCTTTAACTTTTCTCCTAGCAATTTTTATATGGCACAGCAACAAAGCATTTGACGTACAATGATTTCATCAACAAGGAATTGATTCTCTTCTCAAACTCAGACAATGAGAGATCTATACCATCTCTTGTGGACGGTGAGTAATCTATGTAAAAGTCTTTCTCATCTTTGCATGCTATGTGTAGTGTAATCTCATGGGCTTTAAGCCACTTTTGTGGTCCACTTTAAATTATTTAATGGACCAAAGTCTATGGTCCATTTAATATTCATATTTGAAATCTTATGAAACAAAGAATTGATTCAAAAGAGCTTAAAGCTTTTAAGGTAGATATGTTGTAGGAGAGCTGAAGTCGTCTACTATTGCTCAGCTTGAAATTTCCAAAATTAAGTAAAAAGGAACTTTGTCTAAATATTTTAATAGTTTTTAAAATTTTTTTTAATCTCATTAGCAAAACCTAATTATTTAATTTAACTTGAAAAATTTAGTAACTTTCTATTAGAACTGATTTTCTTATTTGAAACAACTCCATCCCCAATTATATAAGTAATAACAAATTTGTTCATCTTTGTCTTGCTTGGTTTTTCATCTAATAACAGTTTTGTCCACCTATCATGTCTAACCTAAGATTGCCTCCCTTCTATGAAATATTCCTTCAGTCAGAATTGCCTGAACTTCTCTTCTAAGCCACTTCTTGTGCACCTCTTATTACCTGTGCTAATTTTGTTTCCTCAGTTACATTATGAACTTTTCAAAGAGGTAGCCATATTTTATTACCTTATTTCTTCCATGTTCTGGCCTCACAAGGATAGAGGCAACAGTTAGCATGTATGGATAAGGTTATTTATTGCTGTGTTCATTGGTCTCACACAGGGAGGAGAAGGCAGCATATAATCTCACATAATATTATATCTGAGGTTATTTAAATTACCTCCAGGATACTGAGGCTTAGTAATTTACTCATTCACATGATATGAATATACAGATACGAAGATTCTACAACCTATGTGTGTTCTTAACTACTACAGCAAACATTTGTAAGATTTTCCCTGACTGCAGATACTATAATAGAAATTATCAGGGTGCCTGTTTGTTAATATATTTGCTAATGTTACAGCTGGCATTGGGTCACATGAAATAGAAACTCCCTTGGGAGAAGTATGCCACCTCTGGATAGTTCTTTGAGCCCAGAAGGTCATTAATTGGTATACTTTTGGGACTGAAAAATTTTTCCTTCTTTTTCCCCAACATGTAATATTGCCACTAAAAGAGTTGATATTGTGAGGTATTTTATTTATAAAATATAAAAAATGACAGAAAACAATGATTAACGAACTTTATGGAAGATGGGGACAAAATAGATTATATGGCCTATCAGAGCTTAGGTCATGAAGGTGATCTGTGGGAAGAAGGTGAGACTAAGATTCATGTAGTAACAATATTTTAAAAGTAGTCGTAAAAGTATTTAAAAG
This sequence comes from Cricetomys ansorgei, assembly GCA_026225945.1. Classification (NCBI taxonomy): domain Eukaryota; kingdom Metazoa; phylum Chordata; class Mammalia; order Rodentia; family Nesomyidae; genus Cricetomys; species Cricetomys ansorgei. The sequence continues at coordinate 9,731,384 of JAMJFZ010001203.1, forward strand.
GAGGGTTGATCTTTTTAAAAATAGGCTTCAAACCAGGCCAACGAAAAGTTTTGTTTACCTGTTTCAAGAGGAATGATAAACGGGAAGTAAAAGTCGCCCAGCTGGCTGGATCTGTTGCTGAAATGTCTGCTTATCATCATGGAGAGGTAGGCATTCAGAGTGGAGTCAACTGAGAACTGTAATTATTGGCATACTAAATGATAATTACTCAAAATTGTCATAATTGAGAGTTTAGATTTTAATACAAATTGAAGCATAGTTCCAAAAACTTACGCTATTAATCTTCTGTCTTTTACACTCTGTAGCAAGCATTGATGATGACTATTGTGAACCTGGCTCAGAATTTTGTGGGTAGTAACAACATTAACTTGCTTCAGCCCATTGGCCAATTTGGAACTCGGCTTCATGGTGGCAAAGATGCTGCAAGCCCTCGTTATATTTTCACAATGTTAAGGTAAATAACCTACTGTTACTGATATGAAGTTTAGTTTGAAGTTTTATCAAGTAAAAGTTTAGTAGGATTACTGTTGTGGAGAGAGAGGATCATTTAGTTATACTACTCAGGGTGAATACTTCAAATTATTAGATCACAAATAACATGGCCTAAATTTTTATATATTCCTGGTAAAAATCGGTTCTAACAAATATACATTTTTTCCTTTTTATTATTTACTATTTAGACTGAAAATGGGTTAGGTATTTTATTCAGAATAAGTGAAACTTCTTACAATGTTATTTAACAATATTAAAGAACTTTAAGTAAATATCTGTCTTGTGCTTGAATATACCTTTTGTTAGGTGAATTTTATTATAATATACAGTCAAAATGATTGACTATATATGATATATATAATATATATTGACTATATATGATATATAGTCAAAATTATAAGAATGCATTCTTTCCACAAGTGTTTTCTTAAATGTCCAGTCTTCATGGGTTTCTTGTCCCCTTTTGTTAGCTCTCTGGCACGACTACTTTTTCCAGCCGTGGATGACAACCTGCTTAAGTTCCTTTATGACGATAATCAGCGTGTAGAGCCTGAGTGGTACATCCCCATCATCCCCATGGTTTTAATTAACGGTGCGGAGGGCATTGGGACTGGATGGGCTTGTAAACTGCCCAACTATGATGCTAGAGAGATTGTGAACAATGTCAGACGGATGCTGGAAGGCTTGGACCCTCATCCCATGGTAAGTGTTTATGACTGATACTATCTACTTAATAAAGGACAGAGTTTATTCCTTTTTATAAAATCTTTTTTCCAGCCATTGTTGACAGGATCCTGTTAGGATATAAATTTATATTGGCTTACATAAAAGATATAAATGAATGAGTCTAAAGATAAGTTTTATGGGGAGAAACTATTTATTGAAAAATTTAAATACCTTATACTTTAGGCTTCAAAATCTCTGAACTATATAGAAAATGGTGTTCTTGTTACAATTATATGTAACTTTGTTTTTGTGCTTAAAGTATCAAGCCCCAAAACATTTCCTTTTCATGACACACACCCTATTATCCACACATGAATGTTGGATAATTTCTTCTAGGCTGGCTAGCCAGTGAGCTCCTGGGATCTACCCGTTTCTGCCTCCATGTGCTGGGGTTGCTGATATATGCAGTCTTACCTTGCAAATAGTCTTACTAAGTCCCCATGCTCCAAATCACTTTCTATGATAGTATTTTATTTAAACTGTTTTAGATGCATTTGAGAATGATAAGCTAGTGTATCCTGTTAGTATATGCTTCTTATGTGTCTAATATCACATGGTCATGTACTAATAGGTGAGTCAAAGTGCTTTCCAGAGGTCCTGCCTTGTCAGGGTAAGATTAGGGCTGGAAATTTACAATGATCAAAATTATTCAATAGCACACTATGTCCCCTGCTATATGTTGAATTTCTTAGTGACAGCAGCAAGTATGGATTTTTTAATGGAGGAAGTACTCTTTTGTGATTTTGTTGAGGATAAGTAAATTTATATTGGTGAATTAAATGGGGAACTGAGTATGTGTCATAGCTGGTAGATAGTCTATTTTTGTTACCAGAACCAAATGCCTGAGGCATTTTGAGGGAAAGAGGCTTATTTTACTTAATAATCCTGGAGTTTCAGGGCCCAGAGGCCTCATCTAGTGATGGTTTCTTGCTGGCAGAGTCCTTTGGCAGCACAAGGCTTCATATGGTGAGAAACAAGGAGTGTGAGTATGTGTGTGTACGTGTGGGTACACGTGTGCATGCAAGCACATGCCTGTACAACTTTTTCTGGCTTATCTCCTTGTTAAGTAGTTACTAGGATTCAGTCATGGGGCTCCACCCTAATCCTAGCCATTTCCCCAAAAACTTCTAAAAACCACACTCAGATTTCTTACAGTGGTAATTACCTCTCACATAAAACCTTGGGGGAGGGGGACCAAACTATTTAAATGACAGGAAATAGAATGAGCATTCAAAATCTTCAAGCAGAGCATGGGAGAAAAGTATTGGTTCTGTAGGGAAAATCATTAGGTAAAAATTAGAAAGTTCAGTTGGATCCAGACTTTACAAGACATTCACTGTGAAACGAAAGACTGAAAAGAGCACTATTCTAGGAAGACTATAAAGAATGTTTGAAAGATTAGGTGATGCTCAGATTGTATTAACAGAAGCTGTAAACTCAAGATGAAGGAACTCAGTGAGCACCAAGTGAGGATGAGTTTAGTCTCAGTCATACTAACCTGACATACCAGTAGACCCTGTGCTAACGGCTGTATAGAGGTGGCACTGGCACATAAGAGCAGGGTCAAACTCTTATTTCCATTTCTCCTGCAGCTTCCAAACTATAAAAACTTCAAAGGCACCATCCAGGAACTTGGTCAGAACCAGTATGCTGTCAGTGGAGAGATATTTGTGGTGGATAGAAACACGGTAGAGATTACAGAGCTTCCAGTTAGAACTTGGACACAGGTTAGTATAACCGTATGAGAAAGACAGTGCTGTATTCTTCCTGGCATAAAGAATCTATTTGTTTGTTCTACGTCTGTATAGGGTTTGATTATTTTTTACCCTTGTACTTGAATTTTGTGTTTCAAATTTTCTAGTTTTTAAGTATATGTAAAAAATAGTATGTCTTACATTAGGTGGTGATTTCTTTCATTTTTTTAAAAAAGATTGTATGTTTCTGTTTATTTTAAAACAAAAGGTATAGAATGAGAAATATTGTAGGCCTGTATAAATATGCTCATTAAATTCACATCAATATCAGTTGCTGTAAAGCTTAGTGGGATGCCTGCCACTCTACTAGGTCTAACAAGTGTCCTCCCACTTATGCCCAGAGACTTTATGGTGTCCTTTGGGGTTTGAGTGGACCAGAACCATGAGCCTATATGTCGTTTCTCACCGCCAAGGATATCATCTTTCATCAGCTTTGTAAAGATGAGCAGACACAACAAAGATAGAAATGTTCTTTTTGCCTCCATAGGAATTGAAATTGTAAAAGATTATGTGATTAATGAGAACATGACAGAGTTGTAAAAAGGGTTAGTCTTCTTAAATGTTTTGTAGGTGTACAAGGAGCAGGTCCTAGAACCTATGCTTAACGGAACAGACAAAACACCAGCACTAATTTCTGATTACAAAGAATATCACACTGATACAACTGTGAAATTTGTGGTGAAAATGACGGAAGAGAAACTTGCGCAAGCAGAAGCTGCCGGGCTGCATAAAGTTTTTAAACTTCAAACTACTCTTACTTGCAATTCCATGGTAATATATAAATTAATCTTTCTTCATTGGCCATACATTAGATTATTATAATAAGTGACACCAATAGGCTATGCTAAAGAATCCAAGGATGGATGATTCCTTTTCTCTGGGTGCTAGGAATCTAACTCAGGTCCTCTGCAAGAGCAGTAAGTATTCTTAACTACCAAACCATCTCTCCAGCCCCCTAAGAAACCTTTTAAAAATATTTATCTCACAATTATTACTATTTTAAACTTTTCTATAGTTTTGATAATTGTATTTAAGAAATTCCTGTCACTAAAGGAATACTTATAGAAATGTTCTTAATAAATTTGTTTTAATGGGTTTCAGGGGTAGTGTATATTTGTATTAGAATTATTTTAGGTATTATAGATATTATATAAATTAAGTACCAGTACAAATTTATGGAATTTAAAGAAAAAACTTTGTATTTTGCGTAGGTACTCTTTGATCATATGGGATGTCTGAAGAAGTATGAGACTGTGCAAGACATTCTGAAAGAATTCTTTGACTTACGATTAAGTTACTATGGCTTACGGAAGGAATGGCTTGTAGGAATGCTGGGAGCAGAATCTACAAAACTTAATAATCAAGCCCGTTTCATTTTAGAGAAGATTCAAGGGAAAATTACTATAGGTAAGACACAGCCTTTAAAGATTTGAACATTAGTTAAAATGGAAAAAAGTCTTTATTAATAGAAGACATTTTTATCAGTAGAATATAAGCAAATACAAATTGATCTCTTTTCTTGATCCTAATTTTATTTTTCCCTCACATAGAGAATAGGTCAAAGAAAGATTTGATTCAAATGTTAGTCCAGAGAGGTTATGAATCTGACCCAGTGAAAGCGTGGAAAGAAGCACAAGAAAAGGTAATCACTTGCAGAAAAAGATACTCAGAGAAGCTCTGAAAAGCAACTTCTAAAACAAACAAAATCCCCAACCCCTAGAGTTTGAATTTAGAACTGATAAAGGTGCTAAGCTGGCTGTTTGGAGATGAAATCTTCTGCTTACCCACAGAGCAGACATGGTATAGGAGTTCACAGTGCATACCCACCACAAAACACCTTGTCTCCACCAGGGCCTGGATAGATGACTCTAGAGTTGAGAACTAGCTCAGTCTCCTTGATATTTTGTTTGAGTCTGCCATACAGAGGTGTAATTTGTTGTGGTGGTTTCTGTGAGGTACATGCATGCTATCTGAGAGCAGGCTGGTAGTCCTCACAACCATTCCACTGTCCTCTTCTGTGATAAGTGTGGCATCTGTCAGCACTCTGTGGTCTAGTTGTGGTTGGGCTGGAAGGTGAGAGGCAGATGTTCCTCGCTGTAGCCACTGACACCAAGCATGTTCTCTCCTGTGTTTGACTGCTGGTCCGGAATTTAAACACTATAATTAAGTTGTCCATTTCAGATTCTAAAGTAGTATTAATTCAATGAATGAAATATTGAAACCTTAAGAGTCCCTGCAATAGTTTCTTAACATTCTGATGATAAAAAGGTGATTTTAAAAGATAGTACAACATTGTGATTGAGAACAGAAATGTAGAAAAGCTTAAAAAAAAAAAAAAAGCTACTAATATTTTTAGATAATGAAATAGATTCGTATATGTATTATAGTGATGTTAATATTGTCTAAAATAGTTAAAACTGTGTGATATACTGTGAACTGAAATGTTAAATTTCCCTGCACTTTAGAGTTCTCAACATAACTTTTTTGTATTTTTTTATCAAACTATATTGAAATACTGCTTTTTGGTTACATAAAGCTCTTTCAATTTTGAAGTCAATATATTATGTTAAAGTGAGTAAAATTAAAACAAATTATGTAGTATTAAGATAATAGTCTTATTTACCATTTGAATTAAGTAGGACAGGACAAGATGGACAGTTTTACAAATATGGAGTAATTTTTTATCTTGCTGTGATTCACTGTGTTGCTGAACTCCAAATTATGCTTTGTATCCTGCTTGAACGTCTGTGTTATTGTTGGTTTAAAGTATATCTTTAAAAATGCCTAAAGAATCCAGTGCTCAGTTTTAAACTGTAACGGTTTCTTCTTGGAAATGCCCTTTTGGTGGCAGAGTCTTTAGCAGGTGCTAGCTTGCTCTCAGTAGTTGCATCATCACCATAAATTTTTTTTCAGCATTGTTGCTAAGTGTTGGAGGGAGTAAGGAGTTCAGATCCCCAGAGGAGTGACTCTTACCAGAGCCTCTTGCCTTAGAATGTTGGGAAAGAGAGAGCTACTTAGAAGATTATTTCTTAAACTGCAAAGTCATTAAACATGGAAAAGTTCACTTTTTATTGATTTCTAAAAGTGCCCTTATATTCTTGTCAGTAGTGAAATACACATTCTGAGAGAGCTCATTAATAATGCTTCTGGTGTCATGAAGCCTAGGCCAAATGGACTTCTGAAGCATGAGTTTGAAGCAGAGTTGTATTGTGCCCTAATGCCTCACGGAGGGCTGAAAACTCAGATGCTCCACAGCTCCACAGAGCACACTTGAGAATTTCTTAAAACTGTAGCACAGTCTGTTACATGCTATTTAGGACTTATTAATCATCTAACAACTTTCTTGAGTTTGTAGTTTTATTTATATAATGAAGCAGCTTGATATTCACTTCTAATTTTTACCATTTTATTTCCAAAGTACACTCAGACCTAATTTTGTAGATATACATTATTTTATTTCAACATTTTTAATTATAAAGCTGTTTTGTTTTTAAAATTTTGGCTTGTTAGAGTATCTTTTTCACTTTTGACTGAGTGTCTTAAGCAACTTTAATTCAATTTCAATGTCTGCTTTTAAGCCTTTGAAGGCAATGACACCTAAAATTACTTTTATTGAATTCATTGTAATTTGAAACACAGTAGTAGCTCAAGAAGCTTCTTTAAATTGCAATTGTTTTCATGAAAATGTTTCATCAGTAAAATTTCAGAAAATCTCTTCACTTTAAGTCATCAACTTATTTTCTGAGTTTTCATTTGAATAATCTTACCATATGGAATTTTTATTAAAATCCATCCATAGGGAGTAAATATAGCCTACTATATTTATTTTTTTTCAATTATTAAAACATTTTTATAAGCGATTTATGAGGTTTCGTGTTCATTCACTGACTATATGCAATGGTAAATCATTTTACTCAATTTTAAAGTACAGTGTCTTCTAAGTTTGGGGCTTAGGAAAACAGTAACTTTTCATCAAATTCCTGAATAAATAGGGATACAGTATTCCTTCTGAAGACTTTACTGTATATCTTAAAATCTTAAGCTTTTTTTTTTTAAACATAGGGAATAGGTTTTATAGGCAATCTTGATGGTAATCTTAAATAACTCTTACCACCCTGAAGGTGTAGCACTGACAGTATAGCACTTAAGCCCAATATTCAATGAAATTAAATGCTCATTTGATATTATAATGGACTTTAATATAAAGTTTATTGTTTTTTACAGGCAGCAGAAGACGAAGATACACAAAATCAACATGATGATAGTTCCTCTGACTCAGGAACTCCTTCAGGCCCTGATTTTAATTATATTTTAAATATGTCTCTATGGTCTCTTACTAAAGAAAAAGTTGAAGAACTCATTAAACAGAGAGATACAAAAGTATGAACTTTTGTGGGTTAAATAATTTGGAACTATTTCAGAATTATCCGTATCTTTCATTTTCTTTTTCCAAACTAAGTATTTTGATTTATCCTTTACACAGTTAAAACTATTAAGTGTTAAACTGTACTACTTTCTTTCTTTTTCTTTTTTTAATTGTAGGGGCGAGAGGTCAATGATCTCAAAAGAAAATCTCCTTCAGATCTTTGGAAAGAAGATTTAGCGGCATTTGTTGAAGAATTGGATGTATGTTAAATCTCTATTAAATATATATTTCAGGCTGGGGATATAGCTTAGTGGTAATGCATTGGCCTAGAATATGCAGGGACTGAGTTCAACCCCAGTCCTACTAAGTGAATACACAATTTTAAAAACGAATAAAATATACTTGGAAAAATGTTTTTGAGATAATGAAGATTCTTTTTTATTTTAATTGTGTTCAGAATTTTTATTTAAATCTGTTAATGTATTTATAATCCAAGTTATGATCAAACTAGCTTTACCTCTATGAAGTTATAAGGAAAGCTGTTTCTAGTGTGGATGTAAGATAAAAATGATGTTCAATTTAGAATAAATTAAATTCTAATGCTTCCTATTGGTTTAACTGTCTTACCTGACTTCCGATTGTGCTAATTGATTTAATTTTACATTTTTCTAAAAAGAGGTAAGGCTATATGGATGTAATAGAATATGGGTATTCTTTACTTTCTTTAGATTATAAGAAATTTTAATGTTTTTATGTTAGTGGAGTTCTAATTTAAAAAGTAAAAGTAGAGGGAAATTTTAAATTAAACCTTTCTAAAATTGTCTCTTAAAGTACTAAAATTAAAGACAGCAGAACGAATGTCTGATTTTGAGTACCAAAGGTAAATGATCACCTCTGTTTGCATGATGTTACTTTTTTATTTGGTTCACTATTTCAGATTATTAATTACATTATTTCATTATTTTTTTCTGCCCATAGCTTCTATTACAATTAGAATTTGTAGGATGATGGAATTTCTGAAACTTTTTAGTGCTGTTGTTTCAGGAGCCTTCCATGATCTTTTAAATACCATTTACATTGACTTAATTCATTAATTAAATGAAAAAAAAATAGAGATATATTTTCTATTTGCTGGCTTAAATGCCTAAACAATATTGTGTTGTGGGTCTGCTCAGTGGTACAGCACTTGGCTAGAATGAGTGAGGCCCGAGCTAAGTTTCAGCATATCACCATCACCACTAAAACAAAAAATTATTTTCCATTAAAAAGAAACAAACATACATTAAAAAGAAAACTATTGTTTCTGATTACTACTACTGTAATTCTGATATTGCTTTTAATTTGATCACTGACTAGAAAAGTAAAACATGCTCATTTTGTGATTACTTTGGTAGTATAGAGTCTAGAGATGAAAAGTTATCATTCAAAGCAATCTCAGGCCCCAAAGTGCTGCTTTTTGCTTTTAATTTGTCACATTATTATTTGATCATCAGCAGTTATTAAACAACTCAAATTCTAGATATGGGGACTTGGAGACATAGCTCAGTAGTTAAGAGTACTTGCTGCTCTTCAGAGGACCTATTTCAGTTCTTTTGACTCATGTTAGACAGTTCTCAAACACCTCTTCTCACCCCCTCTGGCCTCCATAGGCTCCCATACACATGTATCCACTCACACAAACCCACACACATAAATAAAAATGAATCTTTAAATTCTAGATAAAGTTTTAAGTTTTTAGATTTATTTATTTTATATGTCTTGAGTGTTGTCTGCATGTGTGTATATGTACATGTTTGGTTCCCATGGAGTTCAGAAGGAGGGTATCGGAACCCCTGGAACTGGAGTTATGGATGGTTACGAAGCACTATGTGGGTGATGGGAATTGAACCTGGCTCCTCTGCAAGAGCAACACATGTTTTATCCATTGAGTTATATCTCTAGCCCCAAGATACCGTTTTTTTTTTCTTTTTGATAACTAAGAATATTTACACTTAAATTTCATGACTCTGCATTTTTTAGAGTATGACACCATCTATTGAACATAACTTGTATGCTGATATTGCATTGGATGCAATTCTCAAATGAAAGAGGTCATCCTTACTATAATACGGACAAGGATTCAGAGCCTCGAGAACTGGAGTTGCTTGCTTAGAGAGGCGTTCTATCGGTATAATTAAAAGCAACTTGAGAAAGCCCTTTTCATCATCCCTAAATTAGATATGGTAGGAGTTTACAAAGTCTGCCATATGGCAGGTACCCTACCAATTGCCTGTTACTAAGAATATGTAACTAAGCCAGGTGGTGGCAGTGCTCACCTTTAATCCCAGCACTAGGGAAGCAGAGACAGGTGGAGCTCTGTGAGTTTGAGGCCAGCCTGGTCTACAGAGTGAGTTTCAGGACAGACAGAATTACAACAGAGAAACCCTGTCTTGAAAAAAAAAAACAAAACAAAACAAAAAAACCAAAACAAACAAACAAATTAGAATACATAACTAGTAAGTAGAAGTATCAACATTGGATTCCAATGTGTTTGATTTCAAAACTTATCATATTTATAAACTTTTATACAACAAAACTATTTAAATGTCTTAGAAGAGATGTTGCTTTCCTTTGCCTCTTTCATAACCTGTTATTAGAAAGAATAATTTTAGAATTCAGAATCTGTCACATTAATTGTGGTTACATATTTATTTTGATAACAAACCCCATAAGTTCAATATTGATTTTTTTTAACTTATTTTAAAATTGTGGATCATTATGATTAAAGCAATTGAAATAACTTCATACTTAAAAACACTTTTTTTAGATTTATTTATTTTTACTTTATGTAGTGGGTATTTTTCTGCACGTATGTCTGTGTAAGTGTATGTGCCTTGTGCCTGGAGAGGTCATGAGAGGAGGTGGAATCCCTTGAAACTGGAGTTAAAGATGGATGTGAACCACCATGGATGTGCTGAGAACTGAGCCCAGTCCTCTGCAAGAGTCACAAGTACTCTTTGACAGCTGAGCAACTTTCTAGCCCAACTTTATACTTTTTAACAGAACTGTCTTTGTGATTTGCCAGGTTTCTGATGATGCCAGGTCTGCCGTGATCCCACATGACAGGGTCATGGGACTATAAAGAACCACTTAGGTCACTAGTTACCTTTACTGTATTGTAGTAAGGGTAAGAAGCTACATATATGAATTGGGATTAAAGCTCAGGTCTTCTGACTTTAAAAGCTTTTTCTTCTGTTTTCATTATTTCATCTTAGATCAGCCAGAAGGAAAACTTAATGGATGAATAAGCTTTATTTCAGGTTCTTATGTAATAGTGATTGTTTTTTGTAAAGAGCTGTTTATGTATCCCTTCTCTCTTTAATCATATTTCAGAAAGTGGAAGCACAAGAACGAGAAGATATTCTGGCAGGAATGTCTGGAAAAGCAATAAAAGGTAAAGTTGGCAAACCTAAGGTAAAGAAACTTCAGCTGGAAGAGACGATGCCCTCACCTTACGGGAGAAGAATTGTTCCTGAAATTACTGCTATGAAGGCAGATGCTAGCAGAAAATTGCTGAAGAAGAAGAAGGTACCACACATTCCCGTGTCAGCTCGTTGGTAGACTTGACTCTAAGCTTGTGCTTAATCGTGCTTTATGATGTGTAATGTATTTTGATTGTGATAGAGGAAGTATTCTTTTTATGAAAGTAGTTGAGCTGTGGAAGAACACCCTACTAATCAGGAATCACACATGTTTAGAGCTACTTACATAATTCAGTTTTGTTCCTACTGCTTATCCCCTCTGGCCTTTAGCTCATGGACTTAACTGATCTCCTGTGTCAGCCTCCTGAGATTGGGACTACTGGGGCCTGGCTAAGTCCACTTTTTAGAATGAGAGAGAAACACTATGAATATCTTCCTAAATTATAGTCCTTCTCAAGAACCAAGCAAAGAGTGCACAAAAACTACTAACTTTGTAAGTTTTAATCCTATATCATGACTAAGGGAGCGTTAAACAGAAAATGAGGTTTATTTGGCTTTCTGAGAAACTTACCACATTCCATGAGCTCCTTGTTTGCTTGGATTTTGTTAAATATTATTGAGCACATCTTGCATTATTGGCATTGACAGCTATTATTAAGAACTTAAAAAAAATATGAAATTTACCTACCCTTGGACAGAATGGGCCAGGATTAGCCAATGTAAAGGCTAGAATTAATGTTCAGAGCCAAGAAAGCAGGATATATAGTCTTATAGAGACTAACAGTCTAGACAGGTTCATTTTACAGCCCATGGAATATGTATGCAAATATACCCAGCTTAGAACTGAGAATATGTCTTTGTGATTAGTGAGATGAGCATAAGCTGGAGTTATAGGTCAGAGCATTTATTTTTGTGCAGAGCTAATATTTGAAGCAGTGTGAAGCATAGGAGCATTTTGACACTAGAGCAGCTATTCTTCCTGTCTGATAGCTGCTGTAAGGGGCTGCTAGCTGCTGTCTTCACCTTAGCTCAGTGGCCTCTGTCCTCTTCTGTTGATATGTTAGACTCACTTCCTGTTCTTCTTGCTCTACTTTATATACTGTCAGCAACCTCATCTCTGCCTCCCTGGGCTTTGCCCACTTAAAACAATAACTCTTAAATCTTTCTTTCTCTAAGCTGTAATGTCCCAGACTCCTGTGCTCATGTAGTCACCAGAATGCCAGAGCCTCTTGAACTTAGAATGGATGAAACTAGGCCCATCTACCCTGATTTAAGGGCTTGCTTTGTGTCTTGTCTTGTTGCTTTTACCACTTTTCCACCCCCTGGTAACTTATTCCATCAGAACTCAGCCAGAAAGACTCCTGGGACGTTTTCTCTGGCCCTCTCTGAGCAGAGTTGTTCACATTCCCTTGAGCTGCTGCTGTCATTCACTCTGTTCTGACTTGTGTTGACCTGACCGGTGTAGCTACCAACCAATCCCCTGTTCTCATTAACAATTTTGAGTGGGAGTCAGCCTTTTAGTGTCTTGCAAATACACCTGTTGCTTATTTCCTTTCAGCATTTGAAAGTGTTTTTCTAGTGTGTAGAAACGTCAGGTATAGACATCGATTCTGCGGGTCATTTTTGGAGTACCTATTGGTCTCAGTTCCCTTGATAGCCAGGAGCTGCCTCTGTTCTTTATGATTTTTCTGAGTGTATCAGAATGTTAGTGTTATAAGCAGTGCCATTTGAAACAGGTAAATGAAATAAGTAAGGTAAAATGTCTCAGGTGGAACACATTAAAAAACCAAAAAAAACTTACCCGGTATGAAGAAACTGCTAAGTGAAACTGTATCATCTCATTAATTTGCTTTTTTATCTTGACTCATGATTGGGTTTGTTTTTAACACATAGGGTGATCCCGACACCACAGTGGTGAAAGTTGAATTTGATGAAGAGTTTAGTGGAACACCAGTAGAAGGTACAGGAGAGGAGACACTGACCCCATCAACTCCTGTAAATAAGGGTCCCAAACCCAAAAGGGAGAAGAAGGAGCCTGGTAAGGACTTCGACTGCGTCTGCGCCTGTGTGTGTGTGAAGAAGGAAAATGACGCTAGAGTATTCCTAGAGTCTACTGTTCTGATTTACTGACTTTTAGTAGTTCAAGTAATACCGCCAGTTTTCATATACATTTCTGTTTTATAAGAACCTTTCACAGAAAAGCATCACTAGTAACTCTAAATAAGTATTTATATGCACATGACCATTTTCTTGCTTTTAGGTACCAGGGTTAGAAAGACACCCGCATCATCTGGTAAACCTAGTGCAAAGAAAGTGAAGAAACGGAATCCGTGGTCAGATGATGAGTCCAAGTCAGAGAGCGACTTGGAAGAAGCAGAGCCTGTGGTTATTCCGAGAGATTCTTTGCTTAGGAGAGCAGCTGGTACTGTGATATATTTTATATTTAATTTACTGTATATCATTGACCTATAAATTGAGTTCAATAGTATTATCAATGTCACTAAAGTACTAAATCACAGTAAAAGACAAAATGAATTATGGTATTTTAAAAAATTTATTTTTGTATGTAAATGTTTACATGTATGTCTTTGCAATGCATATGTGTCTGGTGCTTGTTGAGGTCAGGAGAGGGTGTGGATCCTCTGGAACTGGAATTATGGTTAGGTGTAAACTAGGAACCAAATCTGGGTCTTCTTCAAGAATAGCAAGTGTTCTTAACCACCCAGCAATCTCTCCAGACCCACACCATGTTTCCTTATTGAATTTTATTATTAAAGCTTAGGTAATGTTTCCTCCTTCAGGATATTTTTTGAAAACAAACAAAATCATCCCAAACCAAAAAAAACAAAAATTATTGGATGGCAGCTGTGATGGCTCTATTGGAAGTGCTGTTTATTTGCTACCCCTTCTATCGTGAGAGGTCTCCTATCTGAAACCCATTCTACGTACTCAGTTCTTTTAAGTGTAACACTAAGGTTGGGCTGTAGCATCTTGTCTTGCTAGTGTATTGCTGTTAAGCATATGGTTTGATCTCTGAATATTCATTAATTGGAAGTACTCAAATAATTAAAATCTGATTAGTTTTATGAATTTCCTCACATCTTAAGTTTTAATTCATTAAAATGAGTGTTACAACTTTATGGCTGTTTAACTCTGACAGATACATTCTTAATTGCATACCAGATCTTAAATTCTTTGATTCTCTCACCAAGTGAGTAAATTCTTTTCTTAATGGGTATGAGTTTAAATGATACAGTTGAGTAATTAACATGAAAATTAATTTAATACTTCATAAATTGTTTAGATTTTTCCATGCATGAAAAGTAAAATATGCAATCATTATGCTCAATAATTGCATATTTTACTTTTTTTTACTAAATACTTTAGTATTTACTTTTTTACTAAATAGTTTAAAAATTCTCCTCTTACAATGCATGCTAGAAATTAAGATAAAACTTACTTTGATTATGCCAGTATGCCCTTTTCTACAGTTATTTCCTATCTTATCCATGTGAAAATCCCTCCCCCCCTTTTTTTTCTTATTGCATCATGTTATGTAGCTCAGGCTAGCTTCAAACTATGTAGCTGAGGGGATGACCTTGATTTTCTTATCCCACTCTTCCTACATGTACCAGCATGTCCTGTGTATGTAGCACTTGAATCCATAGCTTTCTGTATACTAGTTAGCACTTGCCAGCTGAACTGGTTCTTATGATTGTTAATTTACAGTACAATTAACCGTAAAGGTAACTAAACATTTTTACTTGGAAAAGCTAAATGTTTAGCATTTTAAGAGTGTAAATGTTGTCATTTGTAATTAAAGAAATGGGAAATCTTATATTAATAGCCCTTTGTACAGGGCACACATGATACAAGGACATACCACTTTTTCTGTGGTTTTTGAATAATATATAAATATAATGAGCAACATCCTGAACAAGTAGTTCCATCAGTTTATGTTCTAACACAGTATTACCCCAGCCTCCTGGAAAGTATAAAGCAGATGCCACATTTTGAGGCCAAAATACGGTTTTGGCTTATAGGTTTTTGTTTTCTAAATGTTCATTTTTTTCTTACATATTTAAAAATATTTAAGTGGTAAATCTAGGATTTTGAGTTTCATATTCTTTTGTTGCTTTTGAGTGAGCCCCTCCCTATGTGACTTCTGGTGGCACCAAGCTCCTGGCACAAGTGACTCTCCTCAGGCCCGATCATCTGGAGCTATAGTGCATGTACTGTGTGTCCTGTTAACAGTCGTTTCTGTTTTCCCTCTAGCCGAAAGACCCAAGTACACCTTTGATTTCTCAGAAGAGGAGGAGGAGGACGCTGATGACGACGATGACAATAATGATTTAGAAGAGCTGAAAGTTAAAGCATCTCCCATAACCAATGACGGGGAAGATGACTTTGTTCCGTTAGATGGCTTGGATAAAGATGAGTATACCTTCTCTCCAGGCAAATCAACAGCTACTCCAGAGTAAGTGGTGCATCCATGATTGTCCAGGAAGCTCTTGCATGAGTTCCAAGAAATGATCAATTCTAGTTAAAGGTTTCTGTATGAAATAATTAGTTTTGTTAATACTGTAGTTCTTGTTTAGCTGTTGCTATAGGTCAATGGAAAGACTGGCAAGCTTTTCACAATGGGCTTGAGACAAAACATTTTACATGTCCCTGTCATATATGGCTTGTAACAGCTGTTTATTGTCTCTTTTGTAGTAAGAAAGCCTCAGACAACATGTAAATAAATTAGTGAATTTGCTCCAGTAAAGTGTTTTCAGAAATGTCCTCATGAAATGTATTTGGACAACTCCTGGTTTGGGAAATGTTTATAGACCTTTAAGATTAGGAAACTTGTTTTCCAGTAGATTTGTCCTTGATTACTTTTACTGATTTTTGATGAATGTCGGCATTAACATGGGGGATGTGAGATTTGTGAACTAATTAAAAATTTTTTTGAATTTTATGTGTATTGATGTGAGGGTGTCAGATCCCCTGGAACTAGAGTTACAGACAGTTATGAGCTGCCATGTGGGTGCTGGGGTTTGGACCCAGGTCCTCTGGACAAGCAGCCAGTGCTCTTAACTGTGCCATCTCTCCAGCCTCATATTTTTTTAAGACATTATAACTCAATATAACCAACTTTGACTAACTTGTGAAGTAACTGCCCCTGTGAATTGATATCACCACCTGCTATGCTAGGGAGTCTGCCTTTCTCTTTGGAGATTTGCTAATAATGTAGAGTTGAGTTAGTTTCACTTTGATTAACTAAACCATTGCCCAGTTTCCATTCTTATTTTATGTTAAATCAATATTTTTAACTTATGTCTGTGTTCATATACTTGCTTACATAAGCTTGTGGGGAAAGGGGCAGGTGTTACCCTGTCTTTAATAGTGAAATAAAAAAGAAGAGAAAGAACTTAAGCATTGTTGATTATATTTGTGTCTATATTATGTAGGATATTTTAATTACATCCTCTGTGATATGTTCTTTCTAATAGAAAATCTTCACATGACAAAAAGACTCAGGATTTTGGGAATCTCTTTTCATTTCCTTCATATTCTCAGAAGTCAGAAGATGGTATGTTCTTTTAGTCTTTTCACTAGTTAATTATTATATTATTGCTGTACTTAGTAGAGAGAGAACTAGAAAAAGCACAGGCCAGGATTTTATTGAAGTTTTTCATGAGCGGAAGACTACTTTTTGCCCAGTGTGATTTCCTTACTGACTGTTAGAATCAGCGCTATGAAAGAATGGAGGCAAAAGCAAGCAGACGTTAACTTGCTGAGTACAGTGTCCACACCTAAGATTTAATAATGAGAAAAATATAAAAAAGAAAATTTAGACGATTGAAACTTGATTTTCATGGTGATATGAACCAGTATTTATGTCTATAAAGGTACTGGTATAGATGTAGATTTATCAAACTCTTATAGCTGAGAGAATAAAATTTTTATGGGAGCAGATATAACAAGGGTATGTCTTTTTAGTACATATACTTATGTGTGTGGAAATTTTAGGGTCACTTAAGTAAGTCGGTGTACAGTGTGTATGGTGTGTGAGGTGTGCACGTGTGCATGTGAAGGCCAAGGCTGATGTCAGATGTCATCATCAATGCTC
The DNA here is from genome assembly GCA_026225945.1 of Cricetomys ansorgei. Lineage (NCBI taxonomy): Eukaryota > Metazoa > Chordata > Mammalia > Rodentia > Nesomyidae > Cricetomys > Cricetomys ansorgei. Next base: position 9,748,301 of record JAMJFZ010001203.1, read on the forward strand.
TCCACGTCATACACTGGGGCAGGGTCTCTTCCTGAGCCTGAGATTGGCCATTCCAGCAAGCTTGGTGAGTCAGCTTTCTGGTGTAGGAGGAATTTCCTGTGGTCTGAGATCTCAGGCAGAACCAGGCCCCTTTTTGCTTACACAGCAAAGGCATCTGCTGAGCCATCTCCCAAGGTCCTTGTTTGGACTTTTAAATTTATACATACAGACACTCCTAGACTTGGTACATTTTCTATAAGTCGTTGACACAGCTTGTCAAAACAATCATGTAAAAACACTAAGTCCAAGAGGCCATTTAAATTTTTCTTGCTATGGTTTGAGGGAGAAAAGAGTTAATTGCTAAATTAATTTATGGACAAAAAAAGTTGAAGCTGGGCATGATGGCACATGCCTGTAATCCTAGCACTTGGGAGGCTGAGGCAGGAGGATCGTAAGTTTGAAGCTAGTCTGGGCTGCATTGCAAGATCCTGTCTCCTCCCTCAAAAAATAAACTGAAGGCAAATTGCCTTTAAAATTAGTGTTCAATGATTTCTTGATTTAAAAATATATAAATGCTTACTGCTCTTTTAGATTTGGGCATTAGTACTATTTTTCTTGAAGGATTAATAGTGTTAGTATAGATACTAAAATTATCACCGTGGAACCTTTTCATCTGAAAACAAATCACTAGAATATACTTTTGAAGTAGCCAGTTATCTTTTAAATAATTAGTTTTGATACTATCACTTTTCACTACTATGTGCATTATATATTGTTTCATAACAGTTAACATTCTTGAGGTATAACATTGGTATATTTTCTATTTTCAGCTGTTTGTATATTGTGGATTATATGATAAAAATAGAAACTTACAAGATCAATTTATTAGCTAAAGAGAAGTCATCAAAGAATCAGTTTACTCAGAGGTCTTTAATAGAGTCTTTTTACTAAAAAAAAGCTTTGAAATTTTTAGATTCAGCTAAGTTTGACAGTAATGAAGAAGATACTGCTTCTGTTTTTGCACCATCATTTGGTCTGAAGCAAACAGATAAAGTTCCAAGTAAAACAGTCGCTGCTAAAAAGGGTACGTACTTTATACCTGCTTTGTATACCTACATAAGCTGCTTGTATATATGCTATGTAGAGATGATTGATGCGGAAGGGAATTTAATAGACTTTGAAACTATTTGCACGACTATGAAACTTATAGTAACAATAGTAAGAGAATCCGTTTTGCTTTCTGATAATGTGAAAACGTTGCTAAAGTATCTGGTAGATGACATTTTAAACCTCTCCCCACCTTTCAAGAGTTTGTTTTTAAGTCTGTATTTTGTGTATGAGATATAAAACATGCTAAAATTAAATCAGGCGGTGGTGGTGCATGCCTTTAATCCCAGCAAAGTCAGGTGGATCTCTGAGTTCAAGGCCAGCCAGGTCTACAGAGTGAGTTCTAAAACAGCCAGGTCTACACAGAGAAACCTTACCTTGAACAACTAAGAAAAAAAAGAAAATCAGTTGAAAGCTTTTATCATTATAAAACAATCCGGTGATACTTAAATTGATACTTTGGGCACTCTCTAGGCCCCACCCCTTACTAAAGAGCACTTGGCAGTTGGTAACTTCATGGGGAAGGGGAATCATTCTTTGAGGTTATTCCCACTGGCAGGTTTTCTGTGCTCACATGGGCACTAATTGGATTAGTGGGTTAATTTAAAAAAAAAAATGTTGGAAGAGGCTGGAGTAAATGAGAGAAATTGGAGTTGGCAAATAGGGTGGATATTATCATGTTTCATTTTTTATATTATTCATGTTACTATATACTTAAATATGTAAAATTCTGAAGAATAAATTAAAAATTACAACAAAAGATAGTTTTCCTATAAAGCTCTTTTGTTAGCTTGGGTAGAGAATACACATTTTATCTTGATTCTATAATCTCATAGCTCTGGTTCATGGAAGGTTGGTCAGTACAGTTAGCGTCTTCCTTCTTCTGAATTGTAGCCTTTTTATCTGCCATAACCTTAGATCGAACATGTGCTGCATTGATTCATTAATGTTATGTAGTATGTAAATCATGTATCTTGATCTTTTTGAAGGTCAGCATTAGTGCTTTGCATTTGAAAAATAAGTCTATAGACCATTCCCTAAAATAAAAGAAAATCTATAGCGTACACCATTGGAGACACTTGTATTTAGTGTAGCAGAATGACGGTGCTGATGATCACGAAAGTCCTTGTTTTATCTGAATAAACTAGAACTTTGGAGAGACTGGAGTAGTGTCTCTAGCCAGTATTCTTCAGGACATGTGGCCTGTGTCTACATGTCTTTACCTGAGGACTTGGACTATTGGCCCTTCCCACTCTCTCCCTAGCTACCTTTCACCAGTGGTTGAGGATAGCTGGTATAGAAGTAGCTCAGTGCTCTTGCCTCTCGAGTTCTGGTTCTGGAGTTGCTCTATTAGCTCTCCAAAATTCGACAAGGGATTAATTAAGCTCCAAGAGTAATGACTGGCTTGATAACGTACCCATGACGAGTTGTCTGCTCATCATCATCTCAATACACTGTGCATTCTGTCATCAACTGCTATGCAAATATTCACACCTGAACCCATATCATGCTGTCAGTCAGGTTCTGCCTCTAGAGAACTCAAACTGAGACAGGCTCTATAATTTCCTTTCAAAACATCAATTTGGGGGTGGAGAGATGGTTCAGTGGTTAAGAGCACTTGCTACTCTTGCAGAGGACGTGAGTTCAGTTCCCAGCACCCACATCAGGTGACTCGTAACCACTCGTAACTCCAGCTCCAGGGATCTGATGTCCTGTAGTCCTGTGTGCACCGTATATACATGATGTACATAAAAAAATAGGCATGCATATATATACATGTAAAAATTTTTAAGCAAAAAACATTAAAATATTTTAAAACTTTTCTTTTTTTAAGTCTTCATATGAGTATCATAAAATACTGTGGGATCTGTATCCCTTCTTGAAATCTATTACCCTGTTTCCTTCATTAAGCTAATGAGTTCAAGTTTAACATTAACTAAAAGATTAGATTCTTTTCCATCTAACCTATTTAAGCTGTTTCTCCATTGGCTGGATGGTCTTGTGTTAGTTGAACTAGAAAATTGCCTTCAGACACCTCAGCAAGATCTCTTTTCTCTACCTTCTTCCTGAAATAGAAGTTATAGACAGTGTCTCAAGGAAAGGGACAAGCCATATTCCCTCCCTTAGAATTGTCTGTGTTAGCCTTGACTTACAAATATGTTATATTCTGTAGTCCCAATATTTTGCAGCAAAAGGCAGGCTATAATGTTTAGATATCTGACCTATATTTGATGGAGGGTGTTGAAAGCACCCTATAACTTCTGCAAGCTTAGCAACACTACTAGAGAAAGCTGTGGGTCCCTACTGCCCTGTGTGATGAGTCTGCAATCCTGCTAGGAGCTGCCTCTGGGTTCCTGTGGTAGATTTAATCATGAGGATTCAGAGGGAGTAAAAGCCAGTCTGTGCACTTCTACCATGTACAGCTCCTTCTGCTATTAGCCAGTGAGGGGCATTATGTCCAGTATCTCAGCTTGAGACCCAATTCTATTTTCCATGGACTCAGCAACACTTTCAATTTTTAATAGGAAAGTCTTGAGTTCATTTTGATCAAATACATTGTTTTCCAGACTCATTTTTATTACACTAGTAAAAATGATTATTAGTGTTTACATAGATGTGCAGATGAAATGTAAATATAAGGTTTGTTTTTAAAACAATACGGCAAAATGAGGCCGCGTGTATCTACTGGTCTAGGATTTTCATGTTTCTTTCCACATAAAATGCCAAGTCTGGAATTCGACTGTTGGAGGGAAGTGACTTGCTTTGTATTATTATATTTGAGGACTCCATAAAAATGCTTTTCCCCACTAAATCATTTTTATAAACTAGAACTTAATGTGTACATGGGTTATAATTAGTGTGTCTAAAATACTTTTTTGTCATGAATATGTATTCAAAAGCTACTACTTAATTCCATTTAATTCCCCTTTCTTAAAATGTACCAACTGAATTACCTAAAAATCAAATTATGCCTAATTTGAATAGTACTCATTTCGTCATCCATGGGGATATTTGCCTTTAGACAGCAGAGAGAAGCCGTTCCCTTTGTCTAATGGCTACTCAGTTTCTTATCAGGAAAAAAGATTCCACTGTTACAGAATTCACTGGAGCTTGGTTTGTTGGGAGATATATTACACTGACCAACTAAAAGGAGTTTGCTCAATAGGTAAACCGCCTTCAGACGCAGCCCCCAAGGCCAGAAGAGCGCCTAAACAGAAGAAAGTAGTAGAGACTGTAAACTCAGACTCAGATTCTGAATTTGGCATTCCAAAGAAGACTACAGCACCAAAAGGTGAGGCCTGTCTGTGTATAACCCTTAAACTCACGCTGTAAGGAAATTGACTCAGTTTTATTGAGTCTGGTGTCTGAGCTCCTATTTTATTTTAAATTGGGTCACATATCAATAAGTAATACTGCGCAGCAGTGCTGCATTAGAACAAAGAAACGGGGCAGTTTACAACAGCTGCTCACCAGTTACAACACTGGCAAGATTAAGTGAAGACACTGAAAATAAGCTCAAGAGAGGCAGTGAACTTCCCCAAGTTTCTCTGTCTCTCCCTTCCTGTGTTGGGTTTGAGGGTCTTGTTATGTAGGCCAGAGAAACAGAATAAGAGAAAAACTAAGAGAACGTTCATAGAACCCGTGGAGGTCAATATATAGGTATGTGTGGTTTGCAGCCTTTGTAAGCTTAGTAACTGGTAACATAAGAAGCACTCTTGTAAGAAATTCTGTTCCTAGTTTCAAGAATCATATTTGCAAAATGCCAGTGCCTTATCGTGGCTTACTCATTGAAACTTATCTCCAGAGTTTTCTCACTTGTTTTAAAAATATACTTTAGTCATGTACATCTCAGAATTACAATGGTGCTTTCAAAGTATATGCATGGCATCCATATATAGCAAAGAGGGCAGGATTGCAGGCCCCACTTTTGGGCATGCCAAAGAAATACTTTTAACACTTGGGCATCTGTCTTCTGTTGTGTTTACCTTTGGGGGTAAAAATCTTTTCATGTATTTTAAGGTAAAGGCCGAGGGGCAAAGAAAAGGAAAGCATCAGGCTCAGAAAATGAAGGTGAATATAACCCTGGAAGGAAAACGTCTAAAACAGCCAGCAAGGTAAGAAAGGGCACCCAGAGCATGGCTCCTACTCTGCACTGTGTACGGTCCCTCCCTGTCCTACTGCCCAGCGAGAGCTCAGCATCACCTCTCATCAGGGGAGACATCAGTTTGTGTAACCAGTCTAGTTCTTACGTAGAGAGACACTAGAAATCAAATTAACACAGAATCTTCTGTGTCAGCTATTGAACTATTGTAGTTGTATGCTACTTGAATAATTAGAATATTCTTATGAACTTAGATTAATTTGATTTTTAAAATTGAGTTTGACTGTGTCTAACATTCCTGTTTAATCTGAACAGGGCTATAGAAGCCCTTTCTCTTTTGGGGTAAGTGGCCTCAGATTCATTCCCATTACCCCTAATTTTTTTTTCTTCCTATTAAAACTTAAAATGCACATATGGATGGTTATAGCTTTACAAATTGTCCATTGGCATCAGTTCCCTTCCCTATTTCTTGTCTGCTCAGTGACTTTTTAAGTATTTTAACTCATGTTAATGTGTGCTACATATTGCGCATAGTCTTCTTGTGCTCCCATAAATCTTGAATGTGTTCTTAAAAATAGGGCAACTTGAATACTTATGTGGGTGTTGTGAATACTTGTTGAGTAATAAATGATTTCAGATGTTGCATTGATAAGACTCTAACTTGGTAAACACAAGAGCCCAAGGTAGATAATTACTATATCTAATCTGCTTTTTTCTTCCATAATTCATTTAGGCTTAAGTTAGCATGTCAATTATAATTTTAAAAGTATGGTTATTGGTAATATGTCATACAAATAAGTATAAGGAGTATTAGTTGTTAATATTAGACTTTGGGATTTTTTTTTAACTTTTTTTGTCTAGAAACCGAAGAAAACATCTTTTGATCAGGACTCAGATGTAGACATCTTCCCCTCAGACTTCACTTCTGAACCACCTGCCGTGCCACGGACTGGTAGGGCTAGGAAAGAAGTAAAATATTTTGCAGAGTCTGATGAAGAAGAAGATGTTGATTTTGCAATGTTTAATTAAGTGCCCAAAGAGCACGAACACTTTTCAAAAATATCTTGTGTTGTCTTTTGTCTTTTCTGTCTCAGAATTTTTGTACATCTGGCTTATTTTAATGTGATGATGTAATTGATGGTTTTTTATTATTGTGGTAGGCCTTTTAACATTTTGTTCTTACACATACAATTTTATGCTCTTTTTTACTCATTGAAATGTCATGTGTTGTCTGATTGGCTTGTAGAATTGTTATAGATTACCGTGCATTAGCACAGATTTTAATTGTCATGATTGCAGACTACAGACCTTCTTTTTGAAATGAAATTTAAACATTAAAAATGGAACTGTGTTCTTAGACTCTTTACTGAAGGTGAAACTGCAGTAAAAGCTCCCATGCACACCTTTAAAATAAATATATTTATTCTTTGCCAGGAGACTCCATGGAAAAAGGTAAACAGTATATGAACGTAGAAAGCACTGTTAAACCATCTCAATGTACAAACAGAGCCAGTGAAGGTACATCACAGACTTTTTGCTAATATATCAAAAACAAAAAGTTCCACTAGTGCTTACATGAGAACTCAGAGCCTGACGCTTGAGTCTGTCAGCCACTCGCCACAGCTGTCCCTGTGTCGCAGTGACTGAACTGGGCCGGAGCGGGCCACTTTCCCATGCCTTCAAGCATCAAGACGGGGGAAATCCCAGGCTCAGGCATGAATCGGGAAGGACACTGGGCTACGAGAGTCCAGATGGCAGACTAGCCTGCTGATTATCCTGTGATACTTCTCCAATGGCTTGTGAACAGGTAAACAAACTTACTAACACTGGACAGTGTTTTTGCCTTGGAGGCTATCATGACTGTAAAAATGCATCTTTTTTTTTCATTCGGTAGTTGTGTCATTAAGGAATAAACCACTTTTAATTTAAAGTGACATTAACAATTGAACAAATGACGTTGGATTAACTGAACTGGCAGTTACACGGATACAGAATTCTCTTCTGCTAGTGAAGTGGTATGTATGTTCTGGGCAACATAAAAGATGCAGCTTGAGAGCATCGAAAAGCAAGGAGAAGCTTCACACTAAACCAGAGTAAGTCTTTAGTCTTATCCTGTACAAAGGTCCTGGTTCCTTACCGTGAGGCCTTGTTATTTATGAAAGCAAGATGTACAGTAGTCTGCTCCATAACCTTGGTGTCCTGGTTATTGAGTATGCAATACAAAAGAAAGCACCAACATACAGTATAGAAAGAACAGAGCCGTACTTCTGTATGTACAAAGTCTTCAGAAACTTAACCAGGGCTAAATCATCTCAACTGGGTCTTTGCCATGCATCTTGACTGTTCAGAGAGGAAAAGAGAAGCTTTTAACTAGTTTCTGGTGGCATGAAATGGCTGATTTTCAGAATTTGAAAAGTTTGTATTTCTAGGCAAGTTACACAGTAAGGAATATATATATATTGATAGATATGAAAATTTCTTGGTCCTTTTTGAGTTTAACATATTTCAGTCCAAAAACTAAGCAGCAGTAAAAATGTTTTCCTTGCATTTTCAACCTGGAACTGAAGGTCCTGGGGAGTGTCTGCAGCACTGGGACTGTCTCACTGCAGCAGGGGGGACTGACTGACCCCACTGTTCTCCACGGAGCTGGGTGAGATGCTGGGACTGTGCTCTGCCGCGTTTCCACTTGAACTTGGGGTCAAGGGCTCATGTCCTTCAGAATTCTCCAGCATTTCCTGAATGAGAGGTGGCATTGACCCAGGAATTTCCATTTTCAAGGTAATTACACGTTCTGCACCTTTTCAATAGATAATAGAAAGCCTGTTAGATAAGGGCTCAGCTAGATAGTAAGGACTAACATTCACCCTCAGGTGTGTGGAAGAATTGTGAAATACAGTATCAAGTGAGCATGTCTTTGCTGAAATTAACTCAGTAGAAATGAAAACGTAAAGTGTGCTGTGAGATCCCAATCAGGTTGGTCCTCAGGCACAGGCTTTGAACACAGATATGTAGCAACAGCCCCGAGGCTGTCTGAGCTCTTTATGGAAAAGCAGTGGAGACACGTGATGTGCACAGTTGATACTGCGGTGCTGCATTCAGTCAGACTCAGGACATGGTGTTTATGGAAAAGTTCCTGGTGAAGGATGGGCGGTCTCCACAATGAAAGGGTCTACTTAAGGCACGTGGTGGTTTTCTGCAAGCCAGTCCAGTACCGACAGTTTCACACCATCACACAGCCCTCACGTGCAGCTGTTAGATGGAAATATGTACTAGGAAACCGGTCTTAGAACCATATGGCTAGGGTTGCTGGACTCACGTTAATATGGGACTTGGGCACTTTTATATGTGGCTGTTAGTCTGCAGGTCACTGCCATAGCTGGCTAGGGAGAGTGATATTAACAGTACTATTATTAAAACCAAAGGCCTCACTCAATTACTCGACTCAGGCACTGGTGTCTTTTTGCTTCTCTTAATCCCGTGCTAGGGATGCACTGGGATTTGTCAAGTTCACTGTGCATCTAAGCCCCTGCGGCACCCTAGAGTTTGTGCTTTGGCTTGCTGAGATCCTCAGGTGTGGAGTCTGCTAATGGGAAGGAACCAGACAAGCAATAGCACAGCTGGCACAAGAGGCAGTTCTGAGTCACCTCTACACAGAAAAGCCCTCTGCATTTCTATAAGTGCCTGAGCTGCGACACAGACTGGAGAGTCGTGAGGTGAGAGTTTTTGTCTCCCAGCCAGGCAAGGATAGCTTCACTCAGACGTGCAGGAGTTAACTTGCCTACACTGTGGCCCTAAGCCTTATTCATTTTTCTAGGGATTAGGACGCCAAGGGAAGAGAAGCCTGGAAAGTTGGAATAAAATGTATGGAATCAGAAAATTAAATACACTCTGGTAAAAAAAAAAAAAAAAGGTGGTGCGATGGCTAAGAGCTTGCTGTGGGAGCCACGTGACTTGAGTTGGTGTCCCAGAATGCACTTAGAGAAGTGACTCCACATAATCGTTCTTTGCCTTCAAGGCCATGTGTGCGCGAGCCCTAACAATAAAATACAACTTTGGGAGAGTTGCTCATCCCATCTTAGAACTGAGTGATTTCTTAAGATCACTGCTTTCTGTCTGCTGATCTCAAGTCAGAGACAATGTCTTCCTAAGGAAGCCTGAGCAGCTTAGGGAAAGATCTGAAGCTCTTAATTCCTGATTTCTATGAGAGATCCATCCCAAATGAAGCAGTTAATAGGCCTCCTCAGATTACAACACAGAACTTAAAAGCTGGCCACGCTCTGAACCCTCCCCCCGACATACCTTTAGCGCTGATGCTGCGGAGATCTGTGATTTTCATTAAGATCTTTGGAAACATGTGGGGCTTGCTGGGCCGTCGTTTTCTAATGTAAATCTTTAGTGCTTCCAGCAGTGGTTCTTGGAGCTTGTCTACTTTTGTTGGCTCCTCAAGGTCCTGGCGGTCTGGATAGCAGGAGAAAGTGTTCAGTGTCCAGACAGGCTGAAGGGCTGCTGGACACCCCTTTCTCTCCCATTCCTCCCATACATTGGCTTTATTTGATGACGCAGTTACACACTAACCTGAGTAAATGCAATTGAAGACAGTTGTCCCCTTGGTAAGTACATTTGATGCCCACTTGCTTGGGTGCGGAGGCAAGAATTACCCCTCATGACCAGATGGTGTCAGTATTGAACTGAACAAAAGCACCTAGGGCAGGCTGGCTGTGAAAGCCAGGTAGATAAGCCTTCCTCTAATTACAGCCATTACTTTTGAACTAAGATTGGCTTCTGGTTAGCCAGCAGGCATCACTACAAAGAAGGGGCCATACTTTATTCCAGCCCACCAGGCACACACTGCCATGGTGGGGGAGCCCAGGCAGTGATTTGACTTCTATCCCTATTAGCAAATAACATGCAAGCCATTTGAGTCATCGCTGAAAGTGTCCTAGGGTACTTAGGGTATATAACAGTATGATCCTGCCTTTACAAAAGTACCTGTTTCTCAGAAACCGACAAACTACATCTTGGTATTTCTTTCAGAGTGGAAATACCACTACTTAATTTACAATAGGAAAAAATACAGCCGCCGCTGGCATGAGGGTTGTATCCTTATGCCTTTCTCCATGCAGAAAGAGCCCAGTGGAACCTCATGCTCTCCAATGACTTCTAAATTGCTCTTGTGGCGGTTTCTAGGGAGTGCATACCTCCACAGATTAAGCAGATGGCACTGAGAAGGCCTGTTTCTGTGTCGTCCATTTCCAAAGGCAGGAGCTGGTTGGCAAAGGTGAACACAAGGTCAGTCAGAGGACCGAAGCCAGCATTGTGCATCTGAGTTCGATTTAGGGTAAGGCCATCAGAGAAGGTCATGGTGTCTTGCTCTGGGGTATACCTGGTGCAAATTCTGAGAATCTAGAAGAAAAAAAGAATGTATGTACTCTTGCTAGGTCATCTATACCAGCCTGCCCTGACAGCATCAACCAGACCTATGTTAGAAGAAATGGGGACCCCCGAGGAGCCCGAGCTTCACATGCGGCAGCAAACCCCACTGTTGACCTTAATGTATTCTTTCATTTGAAGTTGCAGATATCAAAGAACAGAGCTACTGTTATTCAGAGGATACTAAGTAGGGCACACATTTTGAGAAATAACTTTTTACTAAAATAAATCATTTGATTGAAATAACTATTTCCTGAGTACTTATGTCTCAGGCCCTAAGCCAGGTCCTAGGGATAAGATGAACAAGAGTCTATTTTCAAAAGTTTAGTCAACCACAAATAAGTTAAGGGTGAGCCTTACCAGCTGTGGTGGCTCATCTTCATGTCAGCTTTGGGGGATTTAAAATTGCTATGGGAACACACTTCTGGGCGTGTCTATGATGGTATTTTAGAAGAGCTTAACTGCTCAGACAAGATACACTCTGAATGTGTATGCCACCACCATAGACTAGGGTTCCGGACTGAATTAAAAGGGCAAGAAACGGGAAGTCAACCAAGCGCTGGCATTCTCTTGGCTCTGGATTCAATGTGACCAGCCCCCTCCCAACACTGCAGCCACGATGTCCTAAACCATGAGACCAAACAGACCTCCTCAGGTTCCTTTCAGGTGTTTGGTCATAGCAACAAGGAATACAACTAACAAGTCTTCCTTAGGTACTCAGCATGCACCAAGTGTGCAGGCCCTATATTGAAACTTTCAGACCCGAATCTTATTTATGGATGAGGGCCATAGGGCTCATTCCTTGCTCAGTGTCATGGCTAACACCAAATGTGACTCAAACCCATGGAAAGTCCTCCCTCCCTCATGATACAATGTGTTTGTAGCCACACACACAGCCACCATGTAACACAGGAACAGTCAGCAGGGTGCCAGGAATTCAAGGTCAGAGTTGTGAAGGAGAGGGTACTTGTGGCGGCCATGGAGCACAGGCAGATTCTGTTCTGGAAGCCTGGCCCTCACTGTGCTCCACGCCCTCTACTTACACATTGTCATCCAGGCCTGGTGATCTCTCTGCAGTCCTTCCCTAAGGGCCACATCCAGTCTACCCTCACGGAGCAGGTTTCTGGGTTACCCCTGCAGACACCTCTCTGTTGCTGAGTTTAATCACCTAAGCAGTTTCTACCCAGGGGTGGAGGGAACCCAAGGGTTCTTCCTGACATGATTTGACTGAGGGTGGCTCCCTGAAAGTCCACTATCATGCTGTGAGCAATAGAAGGGTATGAGAAGAAAGTCCTGCCTCTTAGACATAAGGCTGCATTCATGGTGGCTCCCAGAGGGGCACAGTGCCTGCCTTTAAAGCCCCTTTATCCTAGCCCCATGCTCTTAAAACAGAACCTGGCCTTCCTCTCTGGAGGCTCTGGAAGCTACGGTTGAGGAATTCCCATTCCACAGCCATATAAAGGGCCACAGTGTTGCTATGGACTGACGCTGCAGCCCCACCTAAAGTACTAACTCCCTCCTTCCTTCCTCCCCTCTTCTCCTTCCTCCTGGAATTCAGAAAGGACCCTACCAAGATGTCCAAGCAGGCAGCCTTGAGCAGGGTGATCTGGTCTGCGATGGTCAGGCTGGTGAAGCCCGGCAGACGCTTGGCGAACTCCACGATCTTAATAATGCACTTGGTGGCCAGCTCACTGAATTTGTCCCAGAGGCCCAAGTCCAGTCGGACCCGGTGGTCAGCACTGGAATTCTGAGAGAGGGGAAGAAGAAAGGAGAATGAATGACAGTATGCCATCGGCAGGTGGGAATGGGTGCTTCCTGTGAATGGGCTCACACTGCCTTCTCTGGGCAACCTGATTCCTGCTTCCGAACTGTGTTTACCAGTCAGTAGACATTCAGGAGCAAACGAGGGCAAGTTTCTCCGAGTAGTTATCCACCCCTAACGGGAAATGACAGACCTACTATTGTACATCCGATGAACAGATGCCTCTAGACACTGATCATCACTACTGTCATTTGGGTTTCCTAAGGGGAAAAACACCCCCAGGGCTCCAATCTGCCTTAGGTCGGACTTGAGTCAGATGAAGCCTCTGGATCAACTCATGGAAGATGCAGCCACATGGTAAGCACCACCAAGGGCATCCCAAGCCCCACACGCCATGCAAAGCCACGGAGCCACTCCAGATATGGCACTGGAGAGGCGACGGAGAGGGACCCCATGTTTAGTGATGCTTGGGTGCTCCAATACGACTGTGTAGTGAGTGGGGGGTGCCATCAACAGAAGGGGAGATACCCCCTGCAGCAGCCATGAGCATTGTACATTTGGGAGAAAGATGGCTGCACCAGACCGGGCCACCCCAGGACGTCATAGAAAAGGCAGTGCTGCACTGACAGAAGATGGGGCAGTGGCTTCTGGGGACTGGGTGGGCTGGGGAGTCACATGCACAGGAGGGACCCCTCTCCAGTGTGGAATGGTCGGCAACAGATGAAGCATTATATCATGTAAATTCCACTCCAGAAGCTTAAGTCAGGCAAAGAGATCTAGGAGACTTTTACTGAGTTCCGTTTTACCTCTGAGCTCCATTTGAAGCAAATAGATAGGAGACACTAACAAACACGGGGGCGGGCAAAGTCTGAGCAGGTAAGGTGTTTGGAGGCTTGCGTTATTTAATGGTGGCATTGTAGTTAGCTAGTCACAGAACAGTCACTGAAGGGTGTGGGCAACCAGAAGGTGGCTTACAGTGGCCACCCACAGGCACCATTGCAGGGGTGGGACACAACAGCCTGTGGTCACCATACGGCTACATTATACTGTTCAGCCTCCTTGTGGCATTGAGATGTCTCATAAGAAAAACAAAGATCAAAAGGGACACATGGCAGGCAATGACACCACAACTGGACCCCTGGGCCTGCCGGGGTTCCCAGAGCTACAGCGGTCTTAGGTACGGCTCCACGAGCCGAATGTCCCAGATGCAAATGTTCCACTGCTGCCCAGGCTGCATCTTCTGACCACCTCTTCCATCTTCATTCTCTCACAGTTTTCTCCCTCCCCCCGCTCCCTCCCTATCTCCCCACACATCCCCCACCTTACCCATCTCTCTCGCCTTCACCACCTTTACCATCTCCCATCACCCACTTTGCCTTCCCCACCCCTCATCTCCCTGATGCTAAAAGCCCAAATCATTTTCGTGATGGGAGGGTATCTGGGCCTGCTTGCTCTTCTTCCCCAACTCACAGCTCCAGCCTCTCGGGTCTCCTCCCCTTACCTGACGGTCAGCCAGGCCTAGCCTCAGGCCCTTGTGCTGGCTGTCTCCCCTCCTACGTACCTGCTCCCCACCCCTGTATGATTATGCCCTCAAGTCTTTGATCAGTGTAACCTTTTGTACCCTCCGTGGACTTCTATGAAGACTGCCCACCGCCTAGCATCTCTCCTCATGCTCTGTGCCGGATTTCAGCGCTCACCTCTAAATCCACAAACTGCTTCATCTTCTACACACAGTCCCTGGCTCAAGTGCTTTGCTTGCCATGGTCCACAATACAGCTGTCACAGTGAGCACTTAGCAGGGCCCAGGAAAGTTTGAGTGACCGTCTCACAAACCCTTGTTTGTCTGAGATACCACAGAACGACTGTCATTCGGTGGAGGAGGCACCAAGAGGCTGTTTCTCCTGGAATTAGCCTAGACCTCTTTGTGAACTCTGGAATTCCAAAGCAAGCTGAACCACCCAAGGCGAGACTAGATACCCGAGGGCTAGTGTGTGGCTCTCTAGTTCCGTGAAGGCAATTCTGCATTGCAAACCAGTAGCCGCAGTTCCCTGCTTCAGCCAGGCCATAGAAGTCAACAAAGCTATCTTTGCTTCTAACCTCAGTAGGAATCCAGAGGAAGGATCTGAACACGGAAGTCTAGGGAAGGCCTCAGAACGGCTGTGGTCATCATGGCTTCCACGATGTCCCTGCAGAAGCACACACACGTCCTCCAGATTAACTTTATGTCTTCCTCAAGGATCTGTGTAGAAGACACTACACTCAGGGATGTGTGTGTGCAAGGTCAGGACATGCGGCCGTTCTGGCTGTAATTCAATTTAACAGGCAGTTCATCCGGTTCCCAGAGAGATGCCACAGAAGAGACGGACAGAGGCGAGCTGGCGGGAAATCACTTTACAACGGAGTACCCATCTGGAAAAAATGACATTGCTGGTTGCAGCCAGTGTGAAGGAAATCTTCATCAGCTCTGGATGAGCTGCTCCATCACTCAGGAATGGGAGAGGGAGGAAGGCTTACGTCTCTGTCTATTAAAACAGCGGACAGCCCAGTAACGGCCTGTCAATCCAGCTCACGATTATGCAAACTGAAGGCAAAAGGCAGTTAATAAAACACAAAATAATCCCGTGTTTTATTATCCTGGCTGCTGGATTCATAGGCATGAGCCTTGAAATGGCTCCTGTATTATCATCTATCTGCGGCAGGTGGGGAGCGCGGCCTGCCGGGGCTGGTGATGGAAGCAGCTATAGCCAGCACTGAGGGAGGTGTGTGTGTGTTGAGAGCTCAGAATCAGGCGAGGATGTGTGAAGAAGGGTTGAAGGCTGAGCTAGGCCTTGCTGGGGGTAGGATGTGCTGCCTGCTTGGGAACTCCCCTGGGCTTCTGCAGAAGAATGGAAGTTTCCCAGAATGCTGTGCCTTGCAAGCCCCTCAGGGCCTTCTTGGGAAAAGCCCAGCCAATTCAGTTAAAGGATGTCTTTGCTATGTCACATGTTGGATGACTCTCTGCCGCTTCTCCAACTGGTATCTCTTTTGGAAAAAGACCCGCCAGTGGAGGCAAGATCTAAGCCTGATGGTTGATTAGCAGCTCCTGGGCAGATCCGTGGCTTGAGGCTTTTTAAGCTAAGGAGTGAAGAGAAATTTTGTTTTCTTTCTTTGTGGATGGAACCCAGGGCTATGCACATGTCAGGCCAGTGGTCACCACCAAGCCATATCCCCAGTCCTAGTTCTGTAGTCAAAGTCTGACAGCAGCCCAGTCTAGCGATCATCCTTGCTGTCTCCCAAGGGCTAGGGTTTCAGGTGGATGCTGCAGAATTTCTTCAGAAGAATGGAGTTGCAGTTCTGTGGGAATGTGGCGAGCCTCTCCTGAGAAGCCTCCCTCCTTAGGCCTGGAGTTGTTTGCCTATCCCAACAGGCAGCTGTCCTCCAAGCCCTGTTTGTGGAGTGCCTCTGTCTTCTGTATTCCAAGTCTCCATTATGCTCACACATGTTCTCAATGTAGCTACTCCTTAGACCTGGAGTATGTGCCCTATCCTACACCCCACAACACTCCCATGAGGTAGCTACCAATCTGGTCCTATTCGACAAGGAGGCTAAGGCCCAGAGAAGGGAAGTGACCTGCACAGGATCCCTGGGCAGGCAGAGGGGATAGCACTCACCCCGCCAAGAGGCCGTGGCAGCCATGCTTCAGCCTTGCGCATGGTGCTTCATCTATTTTATTTGCTGGTGAGAACTAATGTCCCTTAAACTTTGTGTTGAGTTTGTGACTTGCTTCCTGGTCGGATGCTCTAATGAGATAGCCACAAGGTCCCAGCACCACCATGCTAAGGTATCATTAATATCTGGTCAACAGACATGACCCAGACACTCTGACACCATGTCCTTCAGCAGGGATGCGGTACCCTAGGACCGTCAGAGGGCGCGCCCTGCTCCCATCTCAAGTTTAGACTTCCAATCTCATGGCGTGGGAGGAAAAGATAATATCTCTTCAAGTTACCCAGCCAGTGGAACTTTCCTGAGGCAGCCCAATGCCCACACAGGGAGAACGGAGAATATCTGGCTGAAAATAGAAGGTGGGACAGGGACACAGTGGGCAGTGCATACAGTACAGAGCTCTGGGACTTACAAAGTTATGAGCCGGTTCAATGTGACAGAGAGGGTCAGAGCTCTGGGCTTATGACTCCCCACGCGTCTTACCCCATCCTGATACATCTCCATGGAGTCTGCCTCCCTGGGTTCTAGGCTTGTCTTCCCTGGTCAATCATACATGTGATTTTGCTAAAGAGTAAGCCATGCCTGTAGGTGCCTGGAATTGCTTACACACCCTTGCTGTTGTAACCTTTGTCTCCCAGGGCCTGTTGGAGAGTTCACGATTCCGTCCATGGCTGAGAGAGGTTAACGGCAGCATGTGGCAACATGGCTTGTGTTGCTAGGAACCTAGGGACACAGTCACCACCTTATTCTTCCAAAATCCAGGCATGCGGTTCTAAACGATGCTCAACTACTCACAGGATCCAGAGGCCAACCCTTCACGCTGCATACTTTCTCTGCCAGAAACTATGTGCGACTCTCTGACATCTTTTGCTCATGGAGCCATCTGGCTATACATGAAGTCTATAACACCCAATTACCACTATGGAGAGAGGAGCCCAGGCCTCCCACACAGCTTCAGACAGCTGAGAGCCTGGCAGTGGGCTTCCTGCTCAGGCCTGGAGTAGAGGGCGGTGCATGCGTATTTGTGGCCTTCCCTCTTCCATTCTTGCTTCTCTCTGGGACCTGCCAATGTGTCCTTAATTGACTATAATTTGGGAAAGCAAAGCTCCAGTGAAAGATCTGCAGAGGTGGCTGTCTGCTGTCTGATCCTTCCCTGCCCGCTTCTGCCACAGGCGCCTGACATGTGTGCCGCCCCAGGAAAAGGGCAGGAAGTTCCGTTGAAGCAACTGCCTCCCTATAAAAAGCTTTTAACAAATGCTGAGTTCGGAACCGGGAGCTCACAGAGGATGTGCTGTGGCTGCTGTTATTTATGTGTATTCCCACCTACTTCCAGAAGGGATTTGGAGTCCCTGAAAACAAAGGCGGATCTGTGTGGAGATGGTGAAGATAAAGGGACAGTCTGCTGGCGGCAGCTCAGAGCGCCGAGGGACGGGGTGTACTATCTCAAAGGCTGTCTGCTGCCCAGCAGGGAGGAGCTGCCCCTGATGAACTTCTGTTTCTCTCTTTCCCATTCCACTGAGAAGGTCCCCAGAGAGTGCTTGGGATAATAGTTGCCAGCAGCCAGGTGCGGTTGATCATGGTTTAAATTTGGAATGTCCCCCATAGGCTTATGTATGAGTGCCTAGTCCCCAGCAGATGGCGCTGTTTCTGG
Organism: Cricetomys ansorgei; assembly: GCA_026225945.1. Lineage (NCBI taxonomy): Eukaryota > Metazoa > Chordata > Mammalia > Rodentia > Nesomyidae > Cricetomys > Cricetomys ansorgei. The sequence continues at coordinate 9,766,037 of JAMJFZ010001203.1, forward strand.
AGACTGGAACCATTCAGGATGAGGTCTAGCTGGAGCATGGCTGGGGTCACCAGTGGCTAAACTTACAGTCATTTCTAGCTACTGTTTCCTGCCATGGCTTCTACTTCTGGGTCACTTCAACCATGCCCCCCACTCTGCCACAAGTGCAAGTACCTCACACTCTCTCCTCTTCCCCCCACCCTTCTCCACCATGGTGCACCCTCTGAAACTGGGAGTCAAAATAAATATTTCCTCCCCCAAGTTGTGTCTGTCTGGCATTTTGTCCCTGCAACACAGAACTAATAGAGCAAATTGGCCCCGAAGTTGGGGTGCATGGAAGGGGTCCAGGGAGCTGCATGGACACCTCTCAGTCTTAACCTTAAAACTAAGATTTGGATGAGGTAGCTTATCCGGAAGGAGATCCCAAGAGTTCAGGAAAGGGAGCTAGAGTCAGTCAGAAACGTCTGCCAGGGTGGTAGCCTGGGCTGGAGAATGCCAGCCAAAGACTCGGGTCATCCTGCTGAGGTGGCAAGGAGGTTGGGGTGTGTTTCTCCACTGAGGCTGTGTATCTGAGGCTGGGGGCTGCCTCTAGAGAGCTGTGCCTTGTGTACACGTGATCTCATAGGAGTAAAGGCCACGCTTGAGTGTGGGTCCCCAGAGGAGGCAAACATAACCCATTGCAACCAGGCCATTCATCTAATTACCCTGTGAGTTGGGGTACAGGGGCCTGATTAGGCCATGTTTGGAAACTGCCATGTGGAGAAGAAGAGGGTCCCAGTCAGCAGGCCACGGCCCCTGGTGTGGTTATACTGAGGCTCACACATCTCCTGCTCTAGCTCTTCTCAGTTCTCTTCAGGGGACCTGCCCCTCTGATGGCCATGCCTTTTCTGGTATTAGGAGTCTGGTTTGTTCCTGGGCAGTAAGGGCTTCCTGTTACCTGGGTGTTCTTGCTAGCTCGAGTTCTGTTTGCCTAGTCCACTGCACATGGAGCAGCGTAGTCCCCGTGTCTACCGCTGGATCACGACACAAAGGTAAGGTACTTGATCCTCTTACAGCTTGGTTTACCCATGTGTACATGGGGCCCGCAGTGTCCACTTACAGGGTCCTCAGAAGGACAGAGGGATGGCTGTCCTGACCGCGGGTCCTGCAATGGGGACTCCTTGGTAAATGGCAGTGCAAAGATGATAATCACCGAAACAAAGACTCCTGATTTGCTATCAGATGTTCTCCATCATTTACACGTGGAGAGGCAGGCCCCTCTGCTGTCTCTGAAGGCCCTGTAGGTTTTTCCTTTTCTTCCTTCCTCTTTCCTGGCATAGTCAGCCATTCCACAGGGCTTCACCCTTGGCTCCCCTCTGAGCCGACGTGTCCACCCTGTAGGTTAAGGCTCACCTTGACACTTAGCCCAAGACGGTGATACAGAGCCTATAACACAGTTGCTGGAAACTATTTCCGAAGGGAAGAAGCATCCTGCTCCCTGGCACCCGTCCTTAACCACTGACTCAGATGCTGCCGACTGCTGGGCCCAAGGCAGTTCCCATCCAGGGGATGCACACGCTCGGGGTGGTGTTTCTGTCACCCACACGCCAGGTCCCATTCCAGAAACATTCTAGGGATCCTCTCATTTCACCCTCCCAGCCACGACTGCGCCCCACAGCACAGCTCGGGGGAGCTTAGCGAGATGCGAACTCCTGGCCTGTGCTCTGATATACCCGCCTTGTCTACAGTGTTTGAGTCCTTCCCTTGTGAAAATGACAATTCCCTGGTGGCATCCAGCTCTGTCCGACCCTGAGCTAGGACAGTGAGACCCACCACAGTGGGGACTGGGCTTGGTCCAGCAGGCAGGCCAGCCATTTCTGCTTCTCCTGACATTCTGGGCCAGGGCTTTTCAGTGTGGTCTGGAGAGAGCTGCTCCAGTATCACAGAGCTTGTAAAAGCTGGCCATCTCGAGGGAGCCAGAGCTTCTTGGGATCGCCAAGTGCCTCTGCCGCCCATGAGCTCTGAAGTGCCACCTTCCTCCCTTCTCAGCTTCCACAAGTGCAAAAATCTCTGATTGGCCAGGAGACGCTTTGCCTTGCAGGACTGCAGCCTCCGCTCCCATAGGAGCCTTGGGCTCCCTGGGCACCCACCTGGCATGTCCCAGTACCAAGCTGCCCAGGGCCCTCTGAGCCGGCCCTAGCCACCTCTGCCATTTCCTGATGGGCACCAACGTCCAAGCACAGAACACCATGTCCTCCTCCAATGTGGTTCCAATCCCCACTCCTGGCTGTCTCCGTTCCTCCCCGGCATCATCAGTTTTATCCTGAGGATTTTCATGCTATTATTTTCCCGGCATGCCTAACACCAAACCAGAGATGAAAAACCCCTGATTTTTAAAGCACATTCACAAGCCAGTAACATAGGCAACAATGTGGATCGCTGAAAGAGTCGGAACGGCAGGCTAGTTGTGTTCGTTCGTTCAAGTATCCACTGAGTGCCAGTGTGTACCGCAGGCTGAGAGCGCACATCTGAATATATCATGTGTTAACCAGCCTTGGAAAATTCAAGGTCCCAGGAAACCACCGGAGCACCCTCCGACCAGAGCTTCTCACAAACCTTTACCGCTCTCTCCGTCCCTTTCTTGATTTATAAGCATAGTCAAAGCCACTTCTCACTGAACATTGGAACACAGGGGACCACCTCTCCGTGTGGCCCAGATCACCCTGTCCTGTACCCTCCAGGGTCTCTTAAGACTATCCTTCCTGGAAGCTAGACCATGACCCAGCGGACAGATGGCCCCATATCCCTGCCTGGGAACCATACCTAGATTCTAGATTAATGTTTAAAAGATGGACTCCAGATCCCTTCCAGGTCATGTGTCTGCCACAATCTGTGTAATAATGTTCTGGCTTGAGCAGACCAAAGTCACTAACAGGAGACACAGCACAGTGCTGCCAGAGCCCTGCGTGCAGCCCAGCACACAGTAGGTGCTCATGGGTGAAAAAACGGTATTAGCCTCGTTCCAATGCTGCACGTGGGGCAGGGGCCGGGGACCAGCTGTCCTGCCTGGCTGGCAGGCACATCCAGGGCCGGACTGGGTGAGGACCCTTGCCAGGCACGGGAGACTGTCTGGGAACTATGGGTTCACAAGGGCCTGTGCCCACACCCCCGCAGCCTGGACAGGCGGCTCTTACCGTGGTGTATTTACCCAGCTGGCAGAGTGACGGGAAGGTTTCCTGGTGGGCTTTCCGGATCTTCTCTGTGAGGTCGTCTAGCTCCGCAGTCATCTCATAGCTCTCTGTGCATTCCTGCTTTGAAGGCTCCTTCTTCTTCTTGTTCCTGTCGTTCCTGACGGCTGGCAAAGAGAGACGAGAGAGAGGTCACGAAGGCCAGCCTGAACCTGGATGGGAGGTCCCCTCTCCCAGCCCTGATACCCGGAATAGAAGCAGCAAGGAAGGAGGGTGCAGTCCTCCTCAGCCAGGAGAGGGACTCTGCGGACCCCGGCAGAGCCATGCCTGCATCTCCTCGGGTGCAGTGTGCTCACGGTCTGTGTTAGCTTGACCTATGAGGAGCTCCCACGCAGGCCGCATGCCTTGAGCGGGAAGGGTCCTAAGGGTGTTCTGCATGGCTGCTCTGCATGGACCCTGTCCTGGTTTTGTTTTTGTTTTTTTGTTTTTTTCCAACTTGCCACAAGCTAGAGTTATCTGGGAAGAGGAATCCCAACTAGGAAAACCCCTCCATCAGCTCCCCAGTAGGCAAGCGTGTAGGGCATATATTGATTAATGTTTGATGTGGTAGGGCCCAGACCTCCCCTGGCAGGGGTCTTGGGTGCTATAAGAAAGCAGGCTGAGCAAGCCATGAGGAGCAAGCCGGTAAGCAGCGCCCCTCTGTGGCCTCTGCCTCAGCTCCTGCCTCCAGGATCCCGCCCTGACTAAGTTCCTTCGGTGACTTCCCTCAGTGATGGACTATTACCTGGGAAGTGAAATAACCTACCCCACAGTTTGCTTTTGGTTGTGGTATTCATCACAGCAAAGGAATCCTGAGTAGGACAGATGAGTCATTATGTCTGGGAGCGGTCTCAGTTCTTTTTTTTTTTTTTTTGCATTTCAGAATCAACTGACTGACACCTGAGAAGAGTCCTCTGGAGGGCAATAAGGCTGTGGTTGTGCCCCTTTATGTGTTATGCTTAGATTTCCTGTGTTACCCATACAGACCCCCGTTATCTGTAATTTAAAACACTACAAAACCCTCAGCAGAAATGACTGTCTACTCATACATCTGCTCAGTGACAGACACCCAGTTCTAGGTCACGTGTGGATGGCTGGACCTCAGTGGATACAGGCCGCCCGGCCCCGCACATCCCAGCCCGCCAAGACGCTGGAACATCGGGGTTCAGAGCTTTGGGGCAGCCCCCTCCCAGGGCCAGCTCTACCCCGTGGCTACCAGGGAGTGAAATATCGAGCGCTAGCTGTTGGCTACGGGCTCTTGGGGAAGGAACCTGAAACCTATGGAGGCAGACAGATGATACCAGGTCATATGACCCCTCCAGGGAGTCCATATTCACTGGGGTGTCAGGACCCAGGCTGCTTGGATGTGTATGATGCCACATGACCTGGGCATGTGTGATGCAAGATGAGATAGGCTATAACCTGATCTGCCTAAGAGGATTTGGCCTGGCTGCCTCCCTAAGGGTGACATGGGCCACCGGGACGCACAGTGCCCATACTAGGAGATGCCCTGTGTGGGCAGGAGACGAGGGCAGAGAGGGTGTGTGTGTGAAAGGGGAGACAGGTGTGGAGGGAGGAGGAATGACAGGAAGTGAGAGCAGCCCATGGCACAGAGAAGCCAGGGTCTGGTGTAAGCAGCTCACAGGGCCAGCTGGGAGGGGGAGTACTCTGTAGGGGTCTTGATACCTGAACAGGAGGACTGACCACAGAGCTCACCTAATCCCCTTTCGGGGAGGCAGAGTGCACTCTGAGTCTGTGCAGCTGCCAAGTTCTCTCTTTACTGGATCCATTTACTATTAAGGAAGTAGACACGGGAGAACACAGACGGGGCGCTTTCCTCTCGGCCCCTGGAGCAGAGCTATTCCAGAGAATGGAGAAATGAGGCAGGCCGCAGAGAGCGGCAGAATGGTGACCCCCCGGGCGCTCTCAAGGGAGGGTGTTCTGCCAGGGAGCAGATCCTGTAATCTGAAGGCTTGGGTGTGGGTGTCTCACTAGACATTAGACCCCCACTGTAACATGCCCTTGCTTTAGACAACACAAAGGTCAGACGTACACGATGAAGCTCTCTTCCAACAAGCTCTGAGGGAAGTTTGACATTCCTGACAGCTACCAAATAAGGCTCCTCAGCTCTTACCCTGCCATGCTCCTCAGAGAACTGAAGAGCGGCAGGTATGAAAAACGCACCTGTGAACCTCACCGTTCCGGCCACCACCACGGACAGCCACGGAGTGGAACCACCCACAGGCCCAACTGAGGGTGGCATGTAACCCAGGGGCCTGTCCAATGATGGAACATTACTTGTTATCAAAGGAAACGAAATAGGGGTGCAGGCTACATTGCGGACGAACCCCGGAAACCGTGCCGAGGGGCGAAGCCAGCTGCCAAAGATCACGTAACACAGCTTTCCATTTGTACACAACATCCATAGACAGACAGCAGTGCCTGAGAAAGATTGGGGGTCGGGGGGTGTGCTGGGGAGGGATGATGGTGGTAGAGCGTCTCCTTGAGGAGGGGAAGCTGTTAGAACTTCAGCATGGCGCAGGATGGTTAACTCCATGATCACAGCGCTCCGAAGACGGTGCCTTCACAGGACTAGGGCTACACTATGTGGCTTGAGACTCTCTCAGAATGGACGCTTCTGAGCTCACAAGTCAGGGAAACATCTCTGACCAGAACCAGAGGCCAAGTGTCATCGTTGATCCTCCAACACACCGTAGGTCAGTTCCTGTGAGGGCCAGCCAGTGCAAGCTTAGGAGTTCCAGTTCAGGAAACCCAGGAACAGGGCCCGAAGCTCACCATTGTTCCCTTTCTAGGGCTCGAGAACCCCTTCTCCGAAGCAGCAGAGCAAGGCTCTGGTGACAGCCACAGAAAAGCAGAGAAAGCGAGATTACAAAAGAAACAAGGGGACCCAGGGCCTTCTCGGTAGTGACTGCTCCCAGAAGGCTGTGCGCTGTTTTCCCAAGTACTCTAGCTCAGAAGGGAGCTGCTCTAGACACTGGAGAAATGGAACCTTCCAGGAGCAGTGGTAGTTATCACGTGTACTGCAGCCTGAACCTTGGTTAGCTCAGCTATGCTTACCGAAACATGACAGCGCCCCCCGCCCCCCGCCCCCCGCCCCTTACAGCAACCTACAGAGATGGCGGAGGATGGGGCTCACTGGAGGACCTGCATCCTGCAGCTGCCCTGGCTGGCTCTGAACACCACACGGACTGTGGCTCTTTGGTGCTGCGTGGTGCCTGTCACTCAAAATGATGATGACTTGTGTGAAGGGTGCTACCAAGAGCTCTGCATGCACAACTCTCTGTGAGGGTCCTCGGCTGGGACGCAGATGCCGTGCAGTGTATGGGGAGGGCGCTCTGAGAGGCACTGAGGGCTGTGAGCAGAGAGCCCACGGTTCCTTCCTTTGGGAGTCTGGGGTATGGAACTGTGCTTTGTGGCAGATTCAGACTCCTCTCTCCTCTAAAGCACCTGGCAGGTGCTTGCGGCCACCCATCCACGACGGCCCTAGGCATTGACAAGCTGCTCCCCAGCAGTCCACCTCCGGAGAAGACAGTGGGTGGGGGTGTAGGAGCATACATGGTCATCTGGCAGCAGAGCCTGCTCCCTGCCCTGCTGCTCTGGGGAAGACAGGGAGGACAAGGCTTTACTTTACTTCCTCTGTATTCCCAAAGCTTAATACAACCGAACTGACAGTGAGCTTTAAGGGTCTGTCCTGTGAGTGACAAGGAGCACGGGCAGCTCAATACGGGGTTCCATCCCTTTGGGAGCTATGTGTGTGGCCAGACTGAGCCATTGCTTCCCCAAATTAAGAGCCTTGCTATCACCGAGTGGTCTGCAGAGGAATCACTGACTGCTCCCGCCCCTTCAGCAGTGGCCAGGAGGGTGGCAAAAGGGGTGGTGGTGGGCTATGATTTATATACCTGTGACAGGACCTGGCCCGATGTTTGCAAAGCACTTCTTGGAGTAAAGGTGCTTCATAAATATCAGGTATTCTACTCCTGAGGGGCAGAGCGCTACAAATCAGATCTGGTGGCGTGAAAGTAACGTATTTATGATCCACTATCATATTGCAAATGAAATGAACGTAATAAAAGTGTCACTTATACAAATACCCCTGATGTACAGATCCCGACCTATGAATATGAAAACAGACTCCCAAGCACTTTTATTTGAATGTCTAATCATGGAAATAAATGAAGCTATGTTCATCTTAATGTGTGCACTTGTGCATGTTGCTGGGATATTGATTTTCATGCACACGATAAAAACTTAATGCAGGAACCACGAGAAAACTGTGAGTCCCGCGTGGACCCGGAAAGAGGGCAACAGAGCATTCCTGAAAATCCCTTGCCGTCAACAAGAGAAAACACCACGAGGGACATTTTTTGTTCATAAGGACTTTTCATATTCAGTTTAGCAAAGAGAGCACCACGGTCTATTTATTCTTGCTTGGAAATTACAGCCTGGAATTCAGCTCCTTGCTAACCGCAAGAACGAAGGGTCACAGTTGGCGACTGGATTGTCCTGTAACGACTGTACCGAGATGCCTGGGAGAAGAACGTGTTTACGGTTTAAGCTGAGTCTAAAGACTGTTTTCTGGACTAATTTTGTAAATGAACTGCCATGGACCTGGAGGCAGGTGGATTTATCGCTAATTGCTGAGAGACTACTTTTCCCATAGCTTAAGGATTGACTGGTCGGTGCTCAAGCAGCACACATGGATGGTCCCAGTGTGGAGCTGGGCTGAGCTGGGGGGGAAATGCTTCTGCCACGGCACAACGTCGTTGACAGTGGAGCCTGTCTTTTCCCCAATAAGGAAGCTGTCACACATGCTGGTTGGAGTCCAGACACACAGACAACAGCACCTGGCCATACACGCCTAGAGCCTGGCCAAGCTCACTCAGCTCAGCCTGCCTACTTTCCGGTCACAAATGTTTGCTGTTCCAAGTCTTGAGTGATGGAGGATTTGCTACACAGCCACAGCCAACCGACAGTATCTATGTAGAATGATTTTGCACAATAGCACAAACCTTATAGACTATTTGAACAAATGGTTGTTTCTGTACAGTAGTTAGGGCAAGGGAGAAAAAAAGGTTTATTTTGTAACCCCAAATTCCAGGTCCTGTCCACCTACACCATAACACATAGACATCCTAGAGCTCTTCTCTGTGGATCTCAAACAAACGGAAATAGCGCTGGGGCAAATTCAAAAGCCTGTGCTTTAGCTCATCATTTGCTAGCTGGGAAAACTCATGGCAGTCTCTGAATACCCCCGAGCCTGAGTTTCTGCCTCTGAAAAAAGAAAACAGAGACCGCTGTCCAGAGAGCACAGGCCCCTCCGACATCTCGGACTGTGAATACTAATCCATTCACCCAGCACGTCGCCTGGAGGTGCTCAACATTGTGAGTCTGATCATAACGAAACACACCTGATACATAATATGGCTGTGAATTCTGTTCAGGGATTGTGGTGACTGAGGAAACATCAGGGCCGCAGTAGAGGGCGGAGGTGGAGATGACAGCAAAGAGGGAAAAGGAGACGCGGAAAGAAACGGAATGGAAGAGAGGAAACTGGGGAAGCCACACGCCATGTGAGCAGAGACCGCACAGAGGAGCATGTTCAGGGAAACTGGACAGCTCTGCGATGTCCTCTGTGGCTCACCTCTTTGAAAAGATGCTACATCCCACCATACACATTTCCCTCGAGGCTCTGGTAAATTATGGGATGTCCCATGCACTGTTGTCAACAGTGTGGACAGTTTTCACAGCTGAGTGCCTTGACAACCAGCACTTGATAAAGTAGCAGGTGCTCCCAGACGAACCTGATCTGATTTTGAGCACTGTGAGACAGTATGTCCCCCACCCACCCACCCACCGCGTGCTCAGGATGCCTCTAAGTATCAGATACAATTCTGAGCACGTATTCTGACTACAGATATACAAAATTACACATTGAAGACACATTAGGGTTATGGAGAATCTAAGTTCTGGGATGATCATAAGAACTAAGAGGGGGAGAGATGGAAGGAGGGAGAGGGAGGGATTGGTAGGGAGGGAGATAGAGATATAGATGATAGGTAGATAGACAGACAGACAGACAGACAGGTAGATGAGAGAGATATGGGCTGGAATGTGGACCTCTGGCTTGAGTGGTTGTCTAAACTTAAGCTCAGTGCTGACTGCCCTGAGTTTTAAAGATGGCTAGTTTTCAGGGATGTACTGAACCAATATGGCCTCCGAACGGGTGAGCACATTGTAGCCATTCTCCTCCTCCTCCTCACAGCCCCTTGAAATTAGAGCAGTCACCTTTCCCTTTGCTGGGCTTTCTTCACCCCATGAATTTCCAGCGGTCTCAATTACACTGGAAAGCAGACAAGTTTGTGGGTACACGCCATGGTCAGGTGCCCTGGCAGACGTTCAGTTCTAGAAAATGACTGTTTTAGAATGGCACTTGGAACCACAGAGCCATCTTCAAGGTTCTTGGGTCAGTTCCAAACGCAGAGAGCTGTGGCCTTTCAAGGCCTAACTTGTCAAATACAAAAAACATGAAGGAGACACGTTATCATTAATGTGTGGGGCAGCTGTGCTGGTCAGATCTCAGTCCTGACCTTCCCCAGCCTCTGCCCACTGCTGCGCCACTGAGTCCGAATCGGGATTTGTTAGCATCTTACTGAGCAGCACCATATTTGTTCTGTCCTACCCTTTGCTTCTGCTTATTCCTTCTGGAAACTCCATAGCTCCTGCAGCTCTCACATGCCAGGACTATATCCCCAGCAGCTGTAGAGTGCACCTGCTTCTAGTCCCCTTCCTGTGGGCTTTAAACGCCCTCGGGCTTGGTACCATCGTGTCATCCCACCTAAATTCCCTTCACCAAGAGCAAAGCATAAAAGGAGACATTTCTTCAGCGCTGTTCCTGTCGTTGCCAGGATTTGATACCATTTCATACCTGGCAGGCAATCACATTGAATTTATACTGCTCCCCTGGATCCAGACTCGGGGGGGATCGATTCCAAGTCGCAAATATAAAAAGCACATCTGGCTTCCCAAAGCAACCCAGATCTTTTGAGAACTACACAGTAAACACAACCCAGCATGCTAGGCTTTACATACAGAGGCGCACCCTCAAACATCCACAACACCGGGGCTGCTATGAGGGGTGCCAGAGAAACACCCAGCGCTGGCCCAATATTTCTCCAGATTGTGTGTGTGCGCGTCAAGAAAGGAAGAGAGCAGCGATGGCTACAAAATGTTAATACGTCTCCCGGAAATCCGTCAGGTTGTCCAGGTGTACCAGTAACGTGTAGTGGGAGGCTTTGGGTCTTGTTGCTTCTTCCCTCTAGTGTCTGTGTGGGGCGAAGCTTTCTGGAAAAGCACCGTTTGATCAGCAGCAGGGAAAAAGAAACCCCATCCAGTGCCTGCCAAGACTGGGGATACACACATTTAGAGGAACTGTCTTTCCAAGACTTCCGCTCGGCGTGGCCTTAAAACCGAGCGGATCTGAATTCTGGCTTCCTGTATTATTCATTACATAATTGCTGTGCTTTATTAGAAATATGATCTATTATAACCTTGAACGGAGTACATTAAGGTGACATTGAAAATTAGATTATTCTGATTATTAGGGAGGTGAGAAATGTGCTAAACATTTGTAAGGCTGCTAATCAATCAGGGTATCCATTTGAGCGCGGTAACAATAAATCCAGAGCTAGTGTGTTTAAATCTAATTTTTTAAGCATGACATTTTCTTCAGAGTTCCTCTCTAAAATGTCACCATCTTCTAGGGCAGTGATTGATTCTGTCTCTCGGGAGAAACACTCACTGCGATTGCTTTACCTGCTGCACACAAACCCTCGTCCACTTCACAGAAGCCAAATGGATCATGGTAATAACAGCGTGCTTCATGGGGCCACAGCGTTACATCACTTCAGCTAGAAGGCCGCCCTTCTCCCTCTCTCAGACTCGCATGGAGAGAGCATCTCTCTCTCTCTCTCTCTCTCTCTCCTCTCTCCTCTCTCTCTCTCGTTTTTCAAGACAGGGTTTCCCTGTTGTAGCTCTGGCTGTCCTGGAACTCACTCTGTAGACCAGGCTGGCCTCGAACTCACAGAGATCCGCCTGCCTCTGCCTCCCGAGTGCTGGGATTAAAGGTGTGCGCCACCACCGCACAGCTGAGAGCACACTCTTTAAACGGGAGTGTGGCTGTGTACATTCTCCAAACAGAAACGACAATTTTCATATTGTATTTTTACTTTAGAGAGAATAAGATGGATTTACACTGCTGTGCCCATAGTCACAGTCCTCAGATATTTGCAGAGAAAACAAAATGATGCAACGACTGTCTTAATTTACCTCCTACTTTCTAGCCACTGAGCTGCTACCCTTTCACTAGAACAGTGCCCAGCACACTGGACACTGAAGGAACCTTGGCTATGTATAAAGGAATGGGGAGGCAGTGTGTAGTTGCTCTTGCTCACAGCTTAGAGCTGTCAGGATAAATACAATGGTGAAAAGAATTCAGTCTGGTCAGCCAAGCCCTCAGGGAGGCCAGGTTCCCTTTTCTACCGGCTGCTCAGAATAATGTCAGCTTTAGGCACAGGGGATATGAATGGAGGAGAAACACTCACGGGCACTTTACTGCAAGCTAGGCCTGAGGAGGATGGTCGAGGAGAATAGTCCCATGCAATCCTCATTTTCCATAAGAGGAAGGAACAAAGGCATGGCAAATGGGGAATGGACAGAAAACAGAACAGCCTGACCTTCTGTGTGGTTTGAGTCACTGGAGTGGTGCTTGGGGTCTTGCACATGCTAGACAAACACTGTACAGCTGAGCTACATCCCAATCCCTCCCCCCTTTCTTCCCATTCCCTTCACTTCTTTTTCTTTTTCTCCAGCCCTGGAAGTTGAACCCATAGCCTGCGCACAGGTGTGAGCCCATGTGCACACAAGGCGAGCACTCTTCTGCTCTCTCCCCAGTCCCTACCTACCCCTACCTACTTCCCTTTCCTCTCCCTTCCCTCCTTTACCTTCCTCAAGCACTGGATTCAAGCATTGGGTAAAACTTCACCAGTCAGCCCTGTCCAGCATTGCTTCTATGCTATTAAAATCGGCAATTCAGGCGAACTGAGTGCAGCCATGACAACCACTGATTCTATCGCAGGCTGTTGCTTGAAAAACCAATCATAGATTAAGAACAAAAATCTATCCATTACAGTGCGAGGGAAAGTAAAGGGCTGGAGATGTTCGGGGAAGCTAAGTGACCTCTTGGGGAGCACTGTGGACATGGGAGGTGGGACTTTCGGGCAGCTCCCGGTAAGACGGAGACGATGACAAACAGGCTAAACAATAATTTCATTTTTTTTTTTTTTTCCATTCCTGATGATCATTCATGAAATTTGCCAGCAGAAGGTAGCTGCTCTTGGGTCAACCAAACATTGGTGTGGTCTGACAGGAAACATCCGGCACGAGAGGGACTACCTCAGGTAATCTTCCAGACAGTTGAGGAGCCTTAGCGCAAACGTCTGCGGCGAAAAGTGCTTCAGGTTTTGTTCCCTTTTAGGTTTTGGAAACACGAGATTCTGGGGGGAATTCAGTTATGTCTTCTATGTGCTTTATACTCATGGCAGGGAAGTAACTTCATGTCAGCTTCAGGGAAATATGGTTTTATTTGGAAGGAAAAGTACCATTTAACAAAGACATAGGCGAGGTGAGTATGTCTATGCCTGCAATCCTAATGCTCTAGATTTTGGGGCAGGCAAATGGTGAGTTCAAGGTCAGCCTTGAACTGGAATAGCAGCCTGTTCCTACATTCTATGAGCTTCTTTCTTTAGAGTTTGTTTGTTTTGCCTGTTCAGACTCCAGAGCTCTATGGATTTCTTAGTTGGCCACCAACCATGCATCCACATGTGTACACATGCCTGACTCTGGGACCAGACAATTCTTGGTGTTTTGCGGGGCATGTCCTGTTCATGCAGAATGTTTATTGTTTTCCTGGCTCAATCTACCAGGAGCCAGTAGCTGGAGCCAGAATTAGCGAGGGAGACAGAGGCCAGAGGATCACATGGAAGCCCAGGCATGGGGCATGCATTTTGTGCCCATTGCTTGAAAATTCCTCTACGAACATTCAAAATATCATATTTTTCTGGGTTGTGAGAGGCACAGGGGAAAGTGGATGAAAGCAACTGTGGTTAGGTCAACACAAGATGCACTTACCATACTGGCTAAATTTGCAGGCACACTGGAGTGCCAACAGCGCTTGGGCACAGGGACAGAAGAGTGGCTGTCTGTTCCCGAGGTGCTCTTAAGCATATTTGTGCTACATTGGATGTTGTACTCTGGTTAAATTCCAGCTGTCTCAAGCCATTCTTTGATTAACCAGGATCAACCAAATGGAACAACTGTTATACTGATTGCAGTGGGAAGCTGTGCTCAGGGTCTGTCTCTCCTCCAGCATCGTGGCGCACCAAGATCATGTGCACACCAGGCTCGGCTGCAGAACCCCTGGGCTTCCTCTGCTCCCTTCGTCACACCCTCCCTTTGTGGCCTCGGCACCTGCATCCCTTTCTGCCCCGCAGGATCCACTCTGTGCCAATGATCCAGTGCCTTGCTGCTCCTTGCTGTATCAGGCAAGTCTCCACCTCAGGAGGTCCTCCTGTTTGAGAAACTCTTCTCAAGACATTGGCACCCCTTGCTCCCTCACCTCCAGGTCTTTACTCAAATACTCCTTCCCAGTAAGGCTTCTCTGCCCACCTACTACGCAACGGCAATCTCCCTCCAGCACCTGTATAGCAAGTATCGCTAGTTAGCTTCACTGATACCTTCCCACACACTCTGTCTCCCCCCCCCCATACAGGTGCATCTTCCCCACACACACTGTCTCTCTCCATGTAGGTGCCATGTCCACAGTGCCAGGTTTACGTTCTGTTTGCTCTCTTCTGTATTCCCAGGATCTCGAACATTTGCCCAGCATATACATGGAGATATATATATATATATATATACACACACACACACACACACACACACACACACACATATATACACACACAGCACTTGTATAACAAGTGTTTATGGAATGAATGAATGAATGACAAAGAAGTCCAGCTAAATGTGCATGACAGTTGTTCTTTGCTTTCACCTGAGGATAAGCTGAAGGCAGCACAGAAAAGTCCTGTCGGAGTTTATGATGGACACCTCAGCTCTGTCCACACTGAGCTGAGCATGGGCTGGCAGTTTCAAGGCACCCTCCCTGCACTGGTTTTCTGTCTTATGGACCCTCAAGCTGGCAGTTCATGCCTCCACAGCCAGAGAAGGGATCTGATCATTCACCTGTAAATAGATACACATCTTGGGCCTTTCTGAAAATCCTGGGTCCCTGTGTTTCTACTGCATGCACTGACAGGCTTTTGAAGAAGAGGAAGGAGACTCCAAACAGGCAGCTAGAGTTCCTCTGCTGTAGCCCTGGCTGGCCTGGAACTCACTCTGTAGACCAGGCTGGCCTCAAACTCACAGAGATCCACCTGCCTCTGCCTCCGAGTGCTAGGATTAAAGGTGTGCGCCCCGACTACCACCCAGCTGCATTTCCTTCATTTCAAATAATGCATGAAAGGCTGACTCCCCACCCCTCTTCGAGCTAGTAGCCACCATGGTGATTCCTGAAGTAAGATGAAACTAAGCCATTTGATAGGAAATTCTTCATTTAGTTGGGCACTGGCCTCACTGCACCCAAGTCCCCAGGCCGCCACGCAGTAGAAGTCTAAGACACCAGTTCTGACTCTGAGGTACTTTGGCAAGCAATCGTGGTGGTTAGCTTGATCTGGAGCCCCAGAGTTTGGATCCACACCTCAGGGCATGGCTAGCTCATTGACTAAACCCCAGCCAGCTCTGTGGAACCCGTCCTCTTCAGACTCCGGTTGGGTCTGACCTGTTTTAAACTGCCAACCCTACCCCCTTCTAGGCTAGTTTTAGGCACACTGGAGCTCAGGGTCCGGCTGAGTGTGAGTCTGCCCCAGCCCACCACCGTCCCTGACCTCTCTCCGCTTTTGCCTCTCTTTCCATCTTTATGATGAACTTCCTCTTCTGCTAACATAACCAGAACTTAAATTTGTGTCCCTTTGGTCCGTGTAGCTGAGTGACCCCAGCCACCTGTGGAGACAGTCTGGCCAGGGTGTTTCCTTTTACACCCCCTTATTAATCATTAATTTATTAATGTGGGACCAGCGGGGGCTACAGAGCAAGACCCTGTCTCAAAAACAAAACAAAATAAAAATCCAATTGGGACTTTTATAGATGGATGGATCCCACTGACAGCCAAACGAGTTTAGCCTGGAGCCTGGGCATTCCCCTTAACAGGTGAGGCCTGGACCTTGAGGGCCCACATCCGTGCCGTGCCCCTCCCAGATTCTTGATCTGGTAAAGGAAGAAGATGCGGGGGGTCACGGTGCCTGTGCCAAGTGCCGGCCTTACTTCCAGCATCTTAAAAAGATGGAGTCTAGAACCCAGAGGCGGGTGAGTGTGCCCTGAGGGTGGACCTCCCCATCTCCCCTGCTAAACTCAGCCACCCTGCTGACTGCAGCACACCCTTCCCCAGACACTCGGGGAGGCTGCATGGTACCCCAGGCCTCTGCTGAGCCTTCTGCTTCTGTGCAGTCAGAATCTTCCACTGCTTTTGCCTGGGATTCTGGTATCTAAATGTCTTCACACACTGGGAGAACTCAGCGTCGCCAAAGGCTCTACCCGTCCACTGTACATTTCAGGGTCGCTGTGGTAGACTCCAGCTGCCGTGACAGAATGCCTGACACTGCAGTGTGCCGTGAAGGGAAGGGGAATTTTGCTCACACTTCGGTCCATCCCGGAGGGGAGCAGAACAGAACTGGGTGGGGCAGAACATCTCACATCAGGCAGCCTGGAAGTGGAAAGAAACCATGTCTGTTCTCTCAGGCTTTTTTCTCCTCTAGCCTATCCTGGGCCCACGACATGTGAGGCGGTGCCGCCCACATTCAGGGCGGGTCTTCCTCCCTTGTTACACCCTCACAGACACACTTAGAAGCATGTTTTGCGAAGTCTGTCCATCGGGTGGACAAGATTAACCACCACAACTCTATTCAGAAGTACCTGCTTTAAAAGGATCTGGTCAGCAGAGGCGGCGCTGCACACCTGCGCTCTCAGCTCTTGGGAGGCTGTGGTAGGAAGGTGATGGTCCACGGCCAGCCTGGGCTACCAAGAAACCAAACCCAATGCCAGCAGCTTAGGCTAGAATACTCACACGTGATTTTTTCTGTGACTCTCCTACGATTAACAGAGCAGCATCCTGAGAGAGTCCTGGAAGCAGCTCTCGCGTGCAATCAGCTGCTTTGAACTCCCTGAGCCCAGTACAACGGGGTTGGATGCTCAGTCCTTAACTCTCTCAAAAAACTGGGTAGCACCAAGCGAGGCGATGGATGCTGTATCGCAGGCTTTTCCTCTCATCTGTCATGGATGCAGTAAAGGCAGACTGTAGCAAGTGAAACGCTTCTTGACCGTTGCTATAAAATAAAGAGGCCGGCACGCACATGTGCCCGCTGTGGGCGGCTGTATCTGGCTCATCGTCTGCGTACAGCCCCACCCCCAAGCTGCACTGTCGTAAAAGGTAAGCCATTTAAAAAACTCACAACTGTACAACGGGAACCCTGATGAGATGAGATGAAATTCAATGGCGGCCCCGAGTCCCCCATTCTCTTCCAACGGTAAAACGGATTCAGTGACCCTCGCGGGGTCAGATGGCAGAACAGCGGCCACTTCACGACCGTGACATGGGGCTTGGTTCTGTGCTGATAGTCGTGTTGGAACTGCAGTGACAGTTTTACCTGAAGTCCCTGCACGATCGACACAGATACCATGGCCCGATGCTTGCTAAAATCGCCAGGACGACACGGACATTTGGTCCTGGGACATCCTATTTAAGTGGAGGGTTTTCACTACTCATTTTAACTCCCCTCATTTTTATTTATTCTTTTCTTCAATGCTGACTTTAAATAGAGGTGATTTCTTAGCGACCTACGAAAACTTCCAGAGACCATGCCAGGGACACAGGGGTTTTGTTTCTAGAAAAACAAGGAGGCAGTGTGTGCAGTTAACTCAATAAAATAACACTTTCTACTTGGGCAAACTGACCTACATTTCTTGACATTCACACAGCGTCCAAGGGGTGTGGGAGGGGTGGAGGGGTGCGAGGCTCGGCTGCCAGGCAGCAGGATTCTCCCTACTGTTAAAGTCCATGGCGTGCACCCTCGGCTTTGTGAACAGAGCCCTGGGCCTTTACGAAAAGGGTCAGGAGACAAATGGCAGTGTGAGTCAGACTTGGGCTCAGAGAAGAGGCTGCACCATCAAAAAGAGTCACAGACGTGCTCGCCTGCCAGTGTTCCTCCTCTACACCCACTGTCCAGACGCGGGTGGGCACAGCACCCGAGAGGCTCCACAGCACAGCTCTCAGGAGCCTCTTCATCAGAGCGAGGATTGGCCCACACAGTGAGGATTATGCTGTCTGTGCCGGCATTCCCCACTGAAGGCTGAAGGAGCCTGTGCACTGTATCAGGGATGCACGCTCTGTTCAGGGAACACATATGCACACACAGTGCAGTGTGTGTGAATGCACACATGCACGTGTACACATGTACACACACACACTCACCCAGATGGTTCACTCGGGGCTTATTCAAACACATAACCCACACTGAACTGTAGGGTAATGCGACCTCAGGGGAAAACTATATACACTTGAAATAATTTACAAGAACATAAGCTCGCATTATGCAGTTAGCTTGGCATGAGTTTAAAGCACGAAATGGCCTCTCCAGAGGCTTGCCACTCAGCCTCTTCTGACCGACCTGCCCTTCCACGGCACCGAGCCACCCTTTCAGTCCCCTCTATCCCCAGGAGCTTGGGGTCTTTTCCTGACCCAGCTTCCAAATCAGCGTCTCTGGCTTCCAGGGTGGCAGCTCCCTGAGGCATCCTGCCCGGAGACCCGGGTCGGCTCTCTGATCTGGCTGCACCCTAGGGAACTCCTTTGACTCATTTTTTTCTCCTGATTCTGGGAATGTAATTTCTTACTCAATTTCCCTGAACTCAATCTCCATCTTGGTTCGCACAACGTGAGATTTTTCTTTCTTTCTCAACCACAAATTTCATCGGAACCCTCCCCGCCTCCACCTTCCTTGTTTGCCACTTTCACAGTCTCCTATCACCAGGACTGATGCCGCCCATCACGCCCACTCCGGCTGCCTCCCCGGCCTCGCCTCCGGAGCCCCGTGGCATCTCTGAGGCATCATTTCTTCTAGAAATTTTCAATGCATTTGATGAGTACAGCGACGTCGGTCTGCATCTTATCGTTCTAAACTGCATTTTAACTGTTGCAACCGCAACAGACCCATTTCACAGAGTCCAGAGATCAACACCCTCGCTTGCTTGTTTGCTGAAGCAGCACCTCACCTAGGTTTGCACCTGGCCTTCTGGGCGATGGCTGGTGACGCGGTGCAGTCTGACCTCCCTGTGGGCCTCGGGAAACTGCACATGCTCAGTCTTCTCAACATGCGCACTGTAACGTTCTCTGTGCGGTGGGAGGTGAGCCCGGCGGCTGTTGGTGCTGGGCCAGGACTCTGCGCACTGTGGTTCCGGGCCCGGCTTAGCGTCTGAGCTGCTGTATTTTTGTAGCCGTGTAACCACTCTTGGCTTCTGTTCTTGTCCTCACCACGAGGTCAGATGCCTCTCCTCGAGCCTGTTTTATTCACACACTTATGAGAAACGGCGCGTTTTATCGTGGCGGCATCCTACACGTACGACGTGCCGCGGCCACATCCGCCCCTGCCCCCTCAATGGTTCCCCTTCTCCCTGCTGTACCCCTCCATCCTCTCCATTCGTCTGTCATGTCCTCCGGTGTTCCTTTTACTCTCTGGGTACTTTTGAAAGTCCAGATTCCACACATGAGAGAAAGCACGGGGTGTCCAAGTTTGACTTTGCACAACCCTCTCCAGTTCCATGCGTTTTCCTGCAAAGAACGGGACTTTGTTCCTTCCGGCTGAGTCACGCCGCTGTGCACCGACATGTGCCTATCCCTGTCTTGCCTTTACCACTCGTCTGTTGACTGGCATCTTGGCTGCTCCCACGGCTTCACTGTTGTGAAGAGGGTGCAAGTTAGGTTTGGGGCTCTACTGAAGGCATGTAAGTGTGGAAGCCTCACGTAGAAAAGGCGTCGTGTTGTATGGGGAGGACAGAGGGTCACCGCTGTCCTTCCATCTTGAAATCCCGGCGCCCTGGTGAAATCCAGTCAGCTTGCCCTGGGACCTGCCGTCTTCTATGGAGACATATGTTTCTCGTTCACATCAACCGAATGAAGAAAGGATTTGCACTCCCTCCACGAGAGAGGCAAAGAGCCAGGATGACAAGGTATGCAGAGTCCCCATCTGAAGACTCATAGCCAAAGTCCAGACAGCAGAGTCAGAAACGAATGCTAGGCCATGTTCCTCATCACCAGACAAGACTACCCAGCTAGACATCACCTGGGTCAAGTGACCCAACTCAACCAAGAGAGTTCTACTTTGGAACTCTTCCACACTCGCTGATGAAGAGACAGAAGACCAGAGAAAGAGGTTCTAGAACTGACTCTCAGAGCCCTGAGAAAGTAAGTAACCAAGCGTCATTGAGCCCAGCTAACAGCCAGATGGATTGTAAACCAGCCTGTCCTTAGGGAGAAATGAACCCAGACAGCTCACCCTTCTCTCTCTTCCTATCACTAACGCGGTAAATCCAATCTGCTGTATTTGGTTTCTCCCCAAGTCACACACATACCCTTATCACTCTTGTTTGCTCTCCTGGCAAGCACACGGAGTACGGTTTCAGCTCTGGTAACACCTCTGCATCCTCCTGCAGGAAGAGCCTCTGGAGGATTCTGGCATCCCACCAGCAGGTGCAGGAATGCAGGGACCTCCTGCAGCTCTCAGCATGATGGCAGCCCAGCTCTGGCCTGTTCCTTTCCTCAGAGAAGACC
Source organism: Cricetomys ansorgei (assembly GCA_026225945.1). Lineage (NCBI taxonomy): Eukaryota > Metazoa > Chordata > Mammalia > Rodentia > Nesomyidae > Cricetomys > Cricetomys ansorgei. The sequence goes on from JAMJFZ010001203.1 coordinate 9,786,236, forward strand.
AGCTATGGAGTGCTATTCCCAAACCTAACACACAGAACTCTGCATAAAACAAAATCTCGAAACGTTGGTTCCGTGTGTCTTGTAAAGTTTCATGGTTAATAACTAGCGCTTCTGTGGAGAAGTCCGTCTGTAGCCAAACAGGTGTGTTCCATGGACGCTGCCGGGGGACAGAGCAGGGTCCGGGAAGGGGGTCAGCGACATCAGACATGTCGTGCAAGAAAGAAAGTGTGGAGAGTGAGAAAATGCCCTCCACAGGACTTGGGAGGCAGAGACCTCTCTCTGCCTTATCGTGCGTTAAAAGCAACATCGATAACACAAAGCAATTGAGAACAAAGCACAGCGCTGGCGTGGAGATACAGCTGAGCGGCAGAGCGCTTGTCTGGCATGCCCGAGGTCCTGGCTTCCATTCCTCGCACCGTAAGGAGGTCAAAGAGCTGGAGAACCCTGAATGCTTCTTAGACGCAGGTAAAGTGAGTGGAAAGATGACGATGATGATAATAGCACTGATAATAGCAATAGTTGCTATTTTTTACTGAATTGAGCATTTAGTATGTACTTTGTACACGGTACCTAAAAGTTGTATATAGACTCCTGCTCAGCTCTCTCTCCTATAAGGTAGGCACGGCTATTACCCCAATTTTACAAATGTCCTTGACTACTTGTTCAAGTTCTTTGGTTTTCAAATGGTAAAAATTTGGCTTCCAAGGTCTCCTAATATTCTCTCGTTGGTTATGAAAACACAGATCGAGCTCATGGTTCATAGGAAAGCAGAAGTAGGTTAAGTGAAGTATAATCTTGGGTCTCTTCCAGTGTCCAAAGGAACTCACTCCTTCACCTGGGATCTGTGGAACACATGATCAGGGACTTGGCCTTGCTTCCATGGAGGTCCTCTGAGAAACCTCCGACGAGCCTCCCACAGGACAGTGTCAGCATCACTAGCCCAAGAAAGAGAGCCAAGGTTTAGCTGGAAATTAATTCCGAGGAGCTAAGATGTTAGGAAGAAGGCATTTAATTTTTCTCAGGAGCTCCCATTTCTGAAGCCATGCTCCTGATTACCAACTCAACGACCAGCTGTGTGAGCTGCTCTGCTCCTAAGCAGAACACGGGCCTCTGGAGCCGTACACTGCTGTGTGGCTCAGGAAGGAACACACAGAGGCATTTTCACTGGTGGAAGCCCTGCCAGACTTCAGCAGAGGGAACCACCATCATGGCTAATGCCAGCTTGGACAGTGGAACCCTCAACCGTGGAACCCCAAGCATCCGTACTCAGGTGTTTTTACTGATTCAGAACTGGGCAGGTGCAGATCATAAGCAATCAAACGTCCCCCACAGAACTCCAACATCCGCAGACAATACAGATGCCAAGGCCTATGCATCTGTTTTTCCAACAGTGCACAGAAACGATTATCTTAAACGTAACTAAAAATAAACTTCCACAACAGGCCTCTCTGTTCATTTGTCTCTACCTAGCAGAGTCCTGTGGGGTAGCTTTTGCTCCTTCTAACACATCTATTCAAGTGACTGGGCAGAACAGAAGCAACCACACACAAACCCAGATTCCTCTGTTCACTGAATATCTACTTTGCTAGGAGATAAGACGCATTTCCTCCACTCCCATCAAACAAATACATCAAAACAGCCCACATTCCATGTGCTGGGTACCCCAGTGGGAACCTGAAATCCCAAGGTGCAAGGTAACACTCAATGCTACCTTCTTACGATATAGACAAGACACATAGCCCCCAGGTGGTGGTTCCGGTTCCCTGACCTAACGTTTCAGATGTGTATCAGGACTGTGGTAATCGTCTCTACTCCAGCATTTCCTGAAAGCAATACATCCACGCTATCTATAGAATCTCACATTTTTTTTTTCGGGGGTAGTGAAACATAACCATAAGTCTGGAACTTGATATATCTGAGTTGTTGTATAAAGTATACTATGCTTACCAAAGAAAATATGTACCACCTATGAAAAAACCCCATTATAACAATCTTCTTTATAGTCATAAAAATAGCATATAGTGGAAGGATGGATATATATATATACACAAAAAAAGAAACATAATAAAAATAAATATCTTTTTAGTTTTTAATATTGTTGGGTTTATGAGCTGCACAGATGAAGACTATAACTACATACAGTACATGTATAATTTTCCATGAGTTTGGTCTTGCCTGCCACCTGGTGTCCATCTGCTGAAATTGCAAGCATAGGCCCATAAGTAGGTTTAGGTGTGCAGGGTAGGAAGTAGTGAGACTTAAAAATCAAGTGTCTTTAAGTGACTCAGAGAACAGATCTTTCCTTTGGAAAACACTCCATTTCATTCCCTTGGAGGAATTCCATCATGTATAGGGGTCACTGTCTGGCCAGAATGAAGCCTAATTCTTGAGAGACACTCAAATGGCACACTACTCTGGGGCTCCAGCCATTTTGATCATGCTGCTAACAGCTGGAGGGCTGGCTCTTCAGCTCTTCTCCCCAGGTGTCAGCAGAGACCACGTGCTAGTGCAGTAAGCTGGCCAGCCATCGTCACATAAAACACAGTGATGTCCAACATGCATGGCCACCATACCACACTCTTCAGCCAAAGTACTACAAAAGCGAAAGAAGTTCCTGCTAAGGAACGTACAGCCAGCCTCTGAAACACGCTCCTCTCCTTGGCTTTGGGAATACAGGATCAGGAATAAGAGAAACTTCTAGAACAAAAAATACAGTCTGTTTTTAATACAGTCCACCCATCTCCCTCCCCCTGCTATTAATAACATCTGATGCAACATTTAAGCAGGAAGAAAATGTGGTCACAGGATTTAAAAAGCACGTGTTTACGATCTGCCGGTGTTAAGCACTGCTGAATAAACGCATATTGAAAACGTATTTCAAGTGAGAAACCATGATAAGAGGCTTAGGGATATCCAATATTACTGTACTAATTCATAACACACCATAATTATGGAATGTATAGACCTTCTTGGTATAAATTATAATCCACGGCTCCGTAAGAGCTCTGTGCAGCCACTCCCTGGTGCAGGGCTGCCATCTCATACTCCTCTGATAAACTGGCACAAACTGGTACAAATCCTGTCAAGAGCTGATCAAGCCATCATTTCACCTGTAAACATTTCATTAATACTAAAGGGTTCGGAATCTCCCTCCCCCACCACATCCCTTCACCCTGTGTTGAAAGGAAAGGTTCCAAGATCCCAAACAGTGCAGCTTTGTATATTTTTCTGATGGAATGATGATTATTTTTTTCCTCCAACAAAACCAAATTCAGGTTCTATTCTTGAAGACCCCAAGGGAAATGAAGATGAGTGCTGTTGTCCGTTCAGCTCTCACCTGGCAGAGCCTGACACCCAACGTTAGCAACATCCAGGACAAGAAAGTTTAAGGAAGTCTCTACCCTCCTCTCTCTCAAAAAACATTCCATCCCCTTTTTAATCAAATAAAATCTAGCACCATAGAACACAGAAAAGGGAGCACTTGTGGTTGGCACAGGGTGGCGGATTTTTCTGCTGGTCTCTGTGGAACCCTTTCTGAATTCTGGCTGAAGGACCGCAGTCATGACGGATGTCAGCACCTGCCGGTCCTTGTTCCTGTCTCCGCCTCTCTCTTCACCTCAGCCTTGATCGTTTGCAGTGGATTCTCACATGGCTTTCTCTTTGCACAAGAACCTTTCTTTCTTTGCCTGCAGCCCTGGTGCACCACAGATCCTGAGATTTAATCTCCTAAGAATAGCACCCAGACACACACTAACTGAGATAATTCTGACCCGGGATTCCCGCTGCTCTTGGGTTCTGCTCATTCTATTCCACCGGTACAAGCTGACAGCCCCATGTCTTGGTTAGGGTCTCCAGTGCTGTGATAACACAGCATGACCAAAAGCAACTCAGGAAAGAAAAAAAGTATTGCAGCTCACAGCTTGTAGTCGCTCCGGGAAGTCAGGGCAGGAGCCAGAGGCAGCCACTCGGAGGCTGTGGAGGGAGCAGTGCTGCTTACTGGCTGGATCTCCCTGGCTTCCTCAGCTTGCTTCCTAATACAACTCAGGACCTAGGGTAGCACCACCCTTAGCAGACTGGACCCTCCCATCAATCACGAATCATGGAAATGCCTGACAGACTGTCTTAGGGAGGCATTTTTTTTTCAATTGAGTCCCTGTTCACAAACACACTAAATTCTGTCAAGTTGACAACGACAACCCCACAAAATCAGGACACTTTTCAAACACACTTTTTGGTTTGCCTATTTCTATGTTTTGTTTTTGAGACAAGGTCTATCTGTCCCTTGCTCTCAAGTGCTGACCTTACAGACATGGCTATCGTGCCCAGCCTGAAAAGACGCCCCGCACTGGCAGCCTTCGCTGCCCTGTCTCATACATCCACACCAGTGTTACCAGGGCTCTCACCAATCAAGCTTCAAAACTAACTACAGCAGATCCCTGCCTTAGAGTCTCCTTCTGGAGCTATGATCGCCCCACCCCGCAATGCAGTCCTGAGACGGAAGTGTCCTCTGATACGTGTTCTCAGCATCCTCAACTCAAATGGATGGCTTCATGGGCCCTCTGTCATGCCCGATAGGGGGAGGTCGGTCCCTCCTCTAGGACATCACATTCCTGTCCCTGGATATTCGAACACATCCCACTTGGGTGGGAAGAATGGACGGTGCAGATGGGCTGAGGTTGCTAATTAACTGCTCCGGAAAATAAGGTTGTTCTGGTCTATAGAGGTGGGCTCAGGGTAATCACATATCCCTTAAAGTACAGCAGAGAGGGGAAAGAGTGTCTGAATCTGAGTGATAGAGTTGGCAAGACTAGACCAGCCATGCTGGCATCCCAGATGGACAGGGACTCCAAGTCAGAGAACCTAGAAACCTCTGGAGGCGGAACAGATAAGGAAATGGACTCTGCCCGAGGGCCTCCCAGAAGCACCACAGTCCTGCCAGCTGCTACTTCAGATCCATGAGCCCTGTTTCCAACCTCAGCCCCTCCCCCCCAGATATGAATGATAATAAGCCTGTGTTGGTTCCCATTGTTAAATTGTGGTAATGAGTTACCATAGCAATGGGAATCTAATAAGCCATACAAACTGCAGAAGAGGCAAGATTGAATAATTATCACCATGCACATTCTTCACCTCCCACCCACTCTCAGCATCTCTCCTCCAGCAGAGTCACCAAGCTGCCTGCCTATCTCAACAAAACCGCACAGGCCTTTGCTGAATCATGATGACAAGCCGAACTATTCTAAGGTACGAGGTGGGTGACACTGTTGGGACTTCTCAGCCCAGTAGGACGCAGAAAAGCCCACCACAGTCTAGCTGGGTCACGTTTCTATCCACAGAGCAAAGGTTGGTTTGGGTTTTGGTATCTATGCAAGTGAAAACCTGTTTACTTTCTGTGAGCTAGTTCTGTTAGGACGACCCCTCAGATTTCCACACATTCTCCAACATACTGTCTCCTTGTTGCAGGTAACTGTACAGTCTGGCACAGTCTGAGCTGCTGCCTGAGCTTCTATTTTGTACAGCATTGGTAGGGACAGTCTTATGTACACAGAACACACTCGTCCATAGACACCCAGGAGATGCACACCCCCCCACCGTTGCCCTGAGTTCCCCGGCTTACGCATCCTTGACCTTGTCAGATGACGGTGGTGAATCATTTTTCACGCTGTATATCAATGTAACCTCTGATCAGCTGCCAGCAGCATGGCTACTGCTCATTCCGTTGCTCCACTGGCCAGTTCTGAGGGGAGCGTGGTGACGTTTTCTTCTGAAAGACCCTTCTCACCAAGAGGGGATTTGAGATGTCGAGCAAATTCCAGCTTGAAGACTGGATGATCGCATCAGACTTGCAAGATGGTGGCTTGTCTGTATTTGAGGAACTGTGACTTTGAAATCACGGCCGGCCCCCCTCCACAGTGGACACATAGGCTGGTCCGGGTGGAGTGCCACTGGTGACATGTAAACGCCCAGAAGTGAGCTTCTCCCCTTCAAGCCCTCCCCCCCCAACCTCCCCCACGGTGGGAATATGAGTGCCTTGCAGACGCTTTCTGGAAGGGGAAGGAGCTCACTGTGAGGCTCGGCCTGGTTGGATCCTAGCTGGTAGACGGCCAGGCTCTCTACCGCTGGGCAGTATGGCCCCTCCTGTATTAGTCACTTTTCTTATTGCTGTGAGCAAATACCTGGAAAGAAGAAACGTAAGCTGGGGAGAGGTTGATTTTGGCCTACAGAATTTTTGGGGGGTGGGACAATAGTCCGTCGCGGTGGGAAGGCACAGCAACAGAAGTGCGAGGTGGCTGGTCGCACTGTATCCACTGTCCAGAGCCCAGAAGAAACCGGAATTGGGCCCCTCGGTACCCATAAACCCCTTCTCCATAGGAAACCAGCCTGCGAAGGGATCACTAGGAGAAAGCGATGCATCAGCTCAGTCGGCAGCTCAGTGGGCAGGGCACAGGTGGTGCTGGAAGGTCCTGCCTGTCCTGCTCCCCCCACTCTGCTGGGCTCCCCACAGCCCCACCTAGTCCTGCTGGCAGGTTCCAGGAAGAGACTGAAGCAGGGGCTCACGCCAACTACGGCCCGTAGTCGATCATGCTCTTGCTTCTGTCTCCCACAGTCCAGCCCTCTTGGCCTTTAGGAATCTGGGCATGATGTCCTCTGGGGATGTAACTGAGAGTTTTAATTTTTTTTTTCCCTTTCCCAAATTGTCATGCTCTCGCTGTCAGGTAGGCCCTTGTTCAAATCTCAGCACCAGGCTTTAGGTGTTCTTGCCTAACGCCCACAGCCTTTCTTTTCTCCTTGTACCAGCTCCCCAGACACCGCCAATTAGTCAAACATCAGTGTTTGGCAAGCATGTCCCAGGCTTCTGGCACAGCCAACAGAGTACCTCATTAAGGCCTCCTGCCTGGCTTTGTGAGGCCCCACTGCAGGATAAAAACAAGAAGAGGCTGGGGGAGAGAAACCTCTAGGGACTGGAGGGAAGCCTCGCTCCCGAGCTTTGGTTCTCTGGAGGCCTGCTCTTAGTCTTCATCTCTAGCTTTGCTAGAGGAACACCCCGAACATCTACCTGCCCTATGTGTTCGAAGTCACAGGGCATCATAATTGTCCTCTGCGCCTGTGAGGCTCTAGACTAAACCCTTCATGGACAGCATCATCACCATGACCCACTGCCACTGTCAACGTGGCCCTGGTCTGTGCTTGAGGATGCAGTAAAACATTGCCCTGGGAAACTGTATCTGCTTCTGGGACACAATTACACACTTATTCACACACACACTGCTCTTCTTGGGAATCTTAGAGGACCTCTTTCTCTGAGGATGGCAGTTGATGGCACAAACGTGTGGGAGCAACCAGCCAATACCTGATTGACTTAAGGCCCACTCCATGAGATGGAAACCATACCAGACACTGATTGGGTGACCAAGAACGTGAGACTAGATAGGCCAGAGACCTAGGGGAAAACCAAACGCTACTAGTCTATCAACAAAACTACAACAAAAATGTGACAAGACATTGATTCCTGTGACATTCTGCTCTAACCATAGATCTGGCTCTGCTCAGCCATTTTCAGAAAGGCTTCCTGCTGCAGGAGACGGGAACAAACACAGAGATGCTCAGTCAGACATTATGCAGAGAGTCAGAGACCTTGGAACACTCAGCCCTAAATGGGGTGTCTCCGAAGAGCACAAGAGCCAAAGGGGATGGAGGACACCAAGGGAACAAGGTCCTCTAAATCAACATGATCAGAGCTCATATGAGCTCACAGAGACTGAGGCAGCATGCTCAGGGCCTGCACGGGTCTGCACCAGTGTGGTCCTAGATCTGGAAGGAGAAGTGGACACAAGCCCCTATCCCTAACTTAGAAGCAATCTCCAACTGATAACTACTTGCAAATTAAAATTTAGTTTCCTCCAAGGAAGTCTCCCTGGGGACACAAACCACTCGTAAGGGTAAGCAGCTGATGGCCAACAGAAATAAACTCAACAGAACCTTTGGAGGGTCCTTGGCTCACAATGTGATGTCAGGCATTTTCTTTTAAAAAAGATTTATCTTATTTATTACAACTAATATATTAACTATGTATAATACGTATTTCTCGTCTCTCTTTTTCCCTTACAGCTCGTGTGCATACGTATCACAGCTTCTGAGTTCAGTGTTTTTATGGGAGCCCTGAATGTGTGGATGAGTGGGTCTCTGTTTCTTCTGTCTTCTCCTGGGCGCTTTTCCTTCTGTTGGTTTTGTCCTATTCTGATGTGTTAGTTTTTGTTTTATCTTGCTGCATTGTATTACTCTCCTTAGAAGCCTTTCTGTCTTCTAATGAGAGGCCGAAAAGGGGTAGGTCCAGACGGGAGGGGAGGTGCACAGGAACTGGGAAGAGTAGAGGGAAGGGAAGCTGTACTCAGGACACATCATGTAATAAAAAAACCCATTTTCAATAAAAAGGAAAATCAAGTTCATTTAGTCAAAGTCACTCTTATTTTGGTCAGAAGAAGATCTACACCTCGAGTGCCTATGCTCTCATCTATGTTAAAAAGCTGCACGACACTAGAGTGACTTGTATTTTAGAGAGAACAAGTTACTTATCACCCCTCCCCGCCCCGCCCCCCACACCCACAATCACTGGAGTAAGGCTGGGAGAGTATTATTTTTAAAATGTCCAGTCCAAAGTTGAATTGTAAGATTCCTACCGAATTACCACGCTGTATCATCAAGGCCTGTGCTAGCTTGTTTGAACTAGCACAGAGGACAGCTGCCGTTAAAAGCCATACGTACACCTGGCATAAAACCAAATCATCAGAGCCAGGGCTTAAATGAAATAAAATTTAAGGAGAGTGAATTGATTGTCACAGGAGCTGGCACACTTCTTCTGTGAAGAGCCAAATAGTAAAGTTTTAGCACAAATCCTCGCCGATAACCCACAGGTCAACATACCTGGTTGTGTCCCAGTAATGATTTATTGCTGAAAATGAGTGGGTCGGGTTAGGTCAGCAGGTTGAAGCCACTGCCCTCAGTTTGCTACGGCTAGGTCACTGTGGACAAAGCTGGTTGTATGTGGTCTCTGGATAAATCCCCAAGGGCTCATGTATTGGGAGCTCGGTCCCCAGTGGGGAAATGTGAGAATCATCAGCCTCGTGGTACTCAGTCAGGCTATTGGAGAGGCTGCCTTGGGGAGATCTGGCACAGCTGTTGTGAGACCTGGTTCCTTTTCATATCACGGTTGATACAACAGCAAGTCTGCCCTCTTCTTCTGACTCCCTGTCTTGTCAGATGCTTGACCCCTCTTGTAAGGCCCACCACCACGAAGCAATGATGTCATAAAGTCTTCATCTCGGCTGAGCTCTTTGCCTTAGACCTAACTGTGAGGTAAATAAACCTCTTTTTTCTTCCTTCCTAATGTGCTAATGTATTATAGTACATATATGTGTGCACTCGATGCCTGTGTGGGGGTACGGGTGCCACGGTGCATGTCTGGAGATCAGAAGACAACTTTGAGGAGTCTATTCTACATTTCCACCTTCATGTGGGCTCTGGGGTTGAACTCATGCCACCAGACTTACACAGCAAACACGCTTACCCATTGGGCATCCAAACCTACTTTCTTCATAAAGAGTCTAACTGCACTAGTGAGTAACAAGAGAAATACAGAGGTTACACTCAGACATCCAGATCCTTCTGCAGGAATGGACATGGTCCTTATTAGAGGAGCAAGAATCAGGAGCAGAGACAGTTCTGCAGAGTTTCCCATCCATGCCACTGGAAAAAAGATCACTTGAAGTGTTAGAAAAATTAGGAAAACTGAAATTCCATTTTTGAATTAATCTGAGCTCCTCTGAGCTCATGCTCTTGATTTACCTTTTCTAATGACAATGGGGTGAGCTTTTCTTAGGTAAAAAAAGAAATGTAATATCATCGGCCTTCAGGAAAATGCAAACGAGAACCACAATCGCACACCTAGCAGAATGTCCAAAATTAAGAGAATACCAGGCTTGGTGAGGTGTGGAGAAACTGGAACTCTCGCACTCTTGGTGAGATGCAAAAGGGCGACAACAGTGGTCAAACTGATCACTTAATATTCAAGTTAACATGTCTCTCCTGTGGCTGAGTAATTCTACTCTTGGCAAGACATACAAGAAATAAGAGCGTATATCCCCCTCCCTGAAAAATATATCATGTACAGAGATGTTTATGGCAGCTTTTTTCACGCTAAATCCAAAGTGAAAACACCCCAGATATCCATTAAAGTGAGAAGTACAAAGATATAAAACGGAATATTACTCGGCAATCTATACAAAAGTAGTACACAAAGAGTTTAGACGGGGTTGGGAGGATGGCTCGGGGTTTAGAGCATGTACCGCTTTTGTGGAGGACGTTAGTTTGGTGTCTAACACCCACGCTGGATGTCTCACCACTACCGGAAAGTCCAGCTCCCAAAGAGTTCACCGCCCTCTTCTGGCCTCTGTTGGTACCTCACTCAAATGCATCTACAGAGCAAACCGAGGACCCTAGCACAGCCCATTTCCGGTGGTTCTAAAACAGTCAACGCTGCAAGTGCAAAGGGCCCCCTTCATAGAGAGAGACAAAAAACGGGGAGACAAAGACGCCTGAGCAGGATGTGGAGCTCCGACCTGTAATCCCTGCACTTCGGGGGCGGAGGCAGGAGGATTGCAAGTTCGAGGCCAGCCTTAACAGTGAATCCAGCACTCGTCCATGCTACACAGTGAGACCAGGGTCTCAGAAGAGCAGGGGGTGGAGGTGGAGCACTTGCTTTGCACCTGGGAGGTTCTGGGTTCTATCCCAACGCTGTAAACAGCACCCGAAGAAACGATTTAAAGGAAGAAGAAAGTCTAGTGAGATGACAGCATGTCCTTCGGAGACAGCTAAGACCTTGCAGGACAGGGAGGAATGGCTCACCTGGTCCTCCCTCATCCAACCTCTCCTCTGTGGCTGAGTGTGACCCCTACACCCCTAGTTAGGTCTGCAGGGACTAGCTCTCCGTAAGGCTCCCAGGTGTCTCTTTGAAGGGAACACACTCTTTCTCAGGGTAACAGACACTCTCCGCGCCATCGCAGGCGTTAGTTTTGCTTTGGAACCACCATCTAAATGCATCCCAGAACCCCAGAGAACGTTTACCCTCTTCTCTGAGCTCACACATCAGCACTATGTCTGCCTTATCCGTGAAGTGGGTTCTTTCCCTCTGCTGTGCGCATCCCAATATTTGACGTGCCACAGGGACTGCCGCAACGGCAGCTGAGGCGTGCCTGGGTCCCTAAGGCCGGACTGCTATGGCAGAGTTGCTGCAAGTGTGAGTGTGCGTGTATGCGTGTGAGCGTGCGTGTGCGCTGGCGTGCATACCTAGTCTCTTATCTCTTCTGTGTATATAGGACTAGGAGTGGTGCTCCTGATCACTCTATCATATTTGGCTTTAGAGAACAAAGCCACATGGTTTTCCAACCTTTTGTTTACCTTTCCCCCAGCCACAAATGAGAGCTCTGCTGACGTCACCTCTCACCAGCTCTCGTCTTGTAGGTCTCTCTAGGGTAGTTTCAACTGATGATGTAATGCTATCATCAGGAAGAACACATGGCCACCTGGAATACGTTGTTTATTAATGCCTTCTAAGGACCCGGACACCGTCAGCATCCTGGGAACTGTGGAAAAGGCCATTTCCAAGTGTCCGTTGGTCCGGGAGCAGCAGGAGCCCTGACGGTCATTTCTCTGAACTAACTGCTAGCAGGATGAGTTACTGGGGTCAGGTGTACACACGAGGCAGTGGGGTTTCTGTCTTCTGAGGGTCCATGGTCCACAGGTTCCACAGCCGAGTTTCCGCTCAGTTGAAAAACTGCTCCCGCACATAGAGCGTGATGTGGAAATCCCTCCCTCATTACGCTTTACGCTTGATTCTCTTCTCGGCATCATTAAACCTGGTGCCGGCTGGTGACTGAAGCCACTTTGGTCCTTTCCGAGGAAGTGTGCCCCTATATGGCTCCATTTGAAGAGGCAGCGGAGTTTCTGAACGCTGCTTTCATACTGAAGCAATGTTGCACAATCAAAACATGGTTAGAAGTCAGAGCAAGTGATGGGAGAGCTCTCCTCTCCCACAGATAAAAATGGACAACGGTTGCGTATCGCCATACCAGTAACATCTCTGTCCTACAATCACCTGAATATGTAACTTTCTCTTTCTTCGAACCATGGAGGTAGGTACACTGGTAAAATACATTATGGGAGATTTGGGGAAAACTGCTCCGTCTCTTGACAAAGGCGGTGCTTGCTTTTACTGGTTCCCATATCGAACACGCCTGCCTCTGCCCCCCTCCCCGTCTTCAGGTACTCCCTCAAGTCTGCACTGTGGCTGGGAGGCAGAGCGTGGGAGAAACAAGCTGAGAGAAGCAATATTTTACAGCGGCAGAGGGGGCAGGGCGGCCCAGCAAAGAGTGTGATGCTGCTTCAAGAAGCCATACTCGAGACTGCTCTGTGCGTGGATATTGAGCAATTTAGGTAGCCACCCTCTGCAGAATCGCTGTCCCTGGAGAAGGTACTCACAGGGCTCCCTTCACTGCCAGAACCTGGAGCCACGGCAGAACTCCTGGCTGCTACTTTCCTGGAGGCGTTTGTTTCCAAACACAGGCCTTCTGCCAGCTCTTTCAGAGGCGCTTGATACTTATCCAGCCAGCTCCCTGCGCTGGGCTTGTCTCTGGGCATTGGGGGTTTGTGTCAACGTCTATTTACAGCAGAATGAAAAGTAGCTCAAAATAAAAACAGCATTTCCAGCCAAGAATGTGAGCTGCTGCTTCCTTCTTACACTCGGTCTCTCCTCCTGTCCTCTCTCTCTTCCTGTCCCTTGCTCCCAACCTACCCCTTGTCTTTAGGGTGTCCAAGTTTAATCTGTGCTATTTTCTTAGCAGAAGTATATAAAACGGCGGTTCACCTAAACAGATACAGATTTGATGATGTGTGCGCACACGTGTGTGCATGTGTGCGGACATGCAGTTTTGAAAAGAAAGTAAATCTTTCCTGCAAGGCCTTGCTCCTTGGCTTTATCCACCCACCATGGGATAAGCACTGAGACATCATTCATAAAGTAGTTTCCGGAGAAACACAAAACCTGTGCTCGTTGTATCGGTGAAGCGTCAAGTTTTCTTGAATTTACACTTTCCCTGAAATCTGTGGGATTTAAATCTCCAGCTCCTGAGACGATGACTGACAGGCCCTTGACTCAGCATCTCTAGTTTGGAAGCACTCTTTCTCACCAACTCATTCATTTTCTGCTACGAATACAAGGCCATGGGCACAGACTTGGTTCCCACTATCTGGGCTTAGAGTCAGCACACAGTGGGAGCTGTGGGAAGGACACACACACACACAATCTCCAGGACTCAAGAACAACTTTGACTTTGAATGTTATTGCAAAAAGGGTGTCACTAATCATACCACAGAGAGGAGGGAGTAACTCACATGTCTCCTGTTGCCGGCATATGAGTATGTCTGGTGTGGACACTTGTTCTCATGGAGTGGAGGAGAAAGAGAGAGAGAGAGAGAGAGAGAGAGAGAGAGGGAGATGGGGGGGGGAGAAGGGGAGGGGGGAGAGAGAGAGAAAGAGAAAGGGAGGGAGAGAAAGAGAGCATGCGTGCACAGGGCAAGGGCACTGCGGGGAGAAAGCACAGCACACAGACCTCGAGGGCGATCAAATACAGGGCGCACTGAGTTGCAGGTGCATGGCAGGTGGCGAGAATGTGACTGCACCACAAGATTAGTTTCTTCTGGACGTACCTTGGGGGCTGTGCTGGGCTCTTCTCATGCAGAGACATTTGTGATTGACCTGTGAGCCATGATGAGCTATCAGGCCTGACACAGCATCCACTGGTTTAGGGTGGAAGCTCTGCCATGGGTTGGATTACCTATTGCTCGACTCTGTGGGTATAAAGCGTGAACCTCCCCCGAGCAAATTTCAAATTCAAGAGCAGCTCTTGCCTTAAGTACAAGGCCTACCCGGTAGCCAGAGCATTTGCTGTCCTGTGCAGTTAGTACACCACTGAGGGTAAAATGTGCTACTCAGTGGGGTGGGGTTGCACCGAGCACCATGGCAGGAAGAGCAAAAGATGGAGCTAACACATAGCTACGTCCTGTTGCTAGCCTCTGCCTCCGGCTACTGTCTACCCCTCACAGCAGCCACAAAAGCTGTTCCTATCCTCAGGCTATAAACAAAGAACCCAAAGCCCGAGGCCCAAGATATTAAGTGATTTGCCAAGGTTACATAGAGCTGTGTGGTGGGCAGGGACCGGACTCTAGGCTGCCCAAGACCTTGCTGTATGACACAGCACTAGTGGCTCCTAGGGAGGTAGAGGCACACTTTAACTGTATGGACCACAGGTCCCGCGTTCCATCGCCAGTTCCCCTGGATGCTTTGCAGCCCCTGCACACACACCTGCTCACTGCCCTTGCTTATATTAATACAGGACCGAGCCCCTGCACACATACCTGCTCACAGCCCTTGCTTATACTAGTACACCACCAAAAACCAAGGAAGCAACAGAGTAAGACTGGCTCTGAGGACGATCTGCTTGCTGTGCAAGCATAAGGAACCGAGATCGATGCCCAGCACCCACCTAAAAGGTGACAGACTCATGGATGCAACCCCAATGCCAGGGAGGTGGGGCTTGGAGGGTCCCTGGGGCTTATTCCCAGTTACTCAAGCCAAATCGAAAGCTCCAAGTTCGGTGATGTATCTTATCTCAGAAATATCATAGCGAGCCATTGAGGAGACATCCAACATCCACCTGTGGCCTCATGCACGTACACCTACGTGTGCACATGTACCCACACACACACGTGTGCATACATATATGAACACACACAAATTCATACATATACACCATGCAAGACCCTCCTGTCACTCTCCAGTTGTGAGCTGCTCTTCAGCTGAAGAAGGCTCTGTAAGACACAGGCTGCCCTGAAGGAGATGGCCAGCTACTGCCCTACTACAGACTCCAGCTCCAGGCCGTTCCAGTATATAAACCAGGACTTCTCAAAGACATAGCCCTCCAGCACCGTCTTCAAGGTATTTCACAAAGTCATACTTCCGACAATTTGTCTTCAATTGACTTTACTTGTTGTTAAATAAAATGCAGAGGCAGAACGTGCATTGCCACTACAAAAAGGAAAATGATATCATTTGCCGTAAACAGGAAAAAAAAACCAGCAGGTTCTTCAGATCAATTGCTAATTTTTACAAAGTTTTATTGGGACAAAGCCACGCTCATGTCGCGAGGGACGCCAAGGGTTCTGCCAAGCCTAAAATATTTATTCTCTGGCACTTAAGAAAGCCTGCAGGTCTCTGAAGTAGATCCAGCTAGTCTCAGCTCGGTCTCACTGCCCTCCTCTCTGTGCTGGTGAGATCAGGAGAGACAGACAGGACTAGAGAGGTATTAAGGATGTTTTGGCATTATCGAGACCGAAAGCTGAAATGAGTTCGGCAAGGGAACGGCTCTCACTACGGGACCCGGAGCTCTTCCTGGCTAGTTTGCTGTCCTTAAGTCACGCTTCGTGGTGTTGTGTACAGAGACTACCATAGAGAAACGCTGGAGTAGTAACCTGGTGCGGGGGAAGAATCTTGGGTGTTAGAACCACCAGTGTGGCTTCAGGAAGTGTGGCTGTTGGCTCTCTCTCCGGTCATGGGTCACCGTGGCTAGCTAAGGAGGCACAGCCCTGGGTGTGTGGCAGAGTGTTTCCAGAGGGGTTTTGTCTAAGGTGCGGGTGGGCAGTACTACCCTCTGACTGGAGTTCCACACTCAAAGGGGAAAAAGAGAAAGCCAGCTGGATGTCTGCGTCTCTGCCCCTGCCTGCTGCTCTGCGCAGATGGGACCTCACACTCCCACACCCCAGCTGCAGGCTGCCCCTGGCTTCCCCGCCTCCATAGACC
The DNA here is from genome assembly GCA_026225945.1 of Cricetomys ansorgei. NCBI lineage: Eukaryota > Metazoa > Chordata > Mammalia > Rodentia > Nesomyidae > Cricetomys > Cricetomys ansorgei. The sequence goes on from JAMJFZ010001203.1 coordinate 9,802,146, forward strand.
TACCCTCTTAGACTGAAAGCCAATGTACACCCTTGCTCCACTGAGGTATTTCTTGTCAGGAATTTGGTTACAGAAATGAGGAGCGTAACACAGACAGGCCTCTGGACCCCAGAACACAGAATCCCTCTGTCTCGGAGGACCCCCAGGAGGCTGTGATTCAGATAAAGCACTCAGGAACCTGACTCAGCACCAGGCTGCCGCCAACGCCCTCCCCTGCTGGTTCCCATGTAGCTGACCGCACACAGCAGTCCCGGGGAGGAGGACTCAGTGTGGACAGGATACACTTGGGAGAAGGGAGATAATGGTAGGTCACGAGTTCCTGCCGAGGGAGAGGGAGGTACCAATTGAGCGAGAGAGGAGGGTGGTGAGAAGTTGGGACAGGGGTGAGGGGAGGGATGGCGGTTCAGCCTCCACTGTTGGGTGGTATGTTTCACCCCCACTCCCCGCTGCCACAACTGGAAAGAAAACAGCTGTGTTTAGCAGCCACTATGTGCCAAGCACAGCATTAAATGCATAATCCTCACATCTGAGGTCCACATGGCCCTGCAAAGTGGTCGGACAGTCCTCAGGCCAGGGCAGCCTGCTCCACTGCTTGGTTGGGGCAGGGGGAGAGCTAGAGAATCACCTACCTAAACAACTCAGAGTCCCCTGCGCTTTCTCCTGCCCTGGCTATGTGATAGGAACGCCCCATTCTTTGAAGGTGAGGCTGAACGGAGTGTCCAGTCTCAAGAGACACAGGCAGTGGTGAGAAAAGCATAGATAAACTGAAGGAATTCCCACACTTCCTTCAGTCCGAGAGTCACCTGGCTCAAGCCCTAGCGTGGGATGAGAAGACCCGTGCCCAGATAGAACGCACATTCTAACTTCTGGGATGGTCACAGGCAGGCATCTGTCTCCCAGCTCATTACTAACTTTCAGAGTGCCCGTGGAGAAAAGGCGAGGGTTAGTAACCCCTCATCTCTGCTCAATAGAAAAACCACAAAGGCAGTTACGAGCTGGATGGCAACAAGGGACAAAAGAGGAAATAAGCTAAAATCAGAAAGACATTATCCACTACGACGATTATGATTTTTATGGAAATTCCTGAGTACACAGGGAAGCTGACAATATGAATTTCCTTGTTAGCAAGCCTTTAAATTCCAGCAGGGGAGCCAGAGAGCAGGTCAGTAAGATCTGCAGACCAGTGAAGGTCGCTGTGCTTGCAGGGAAATGCCTCAGGTCCAAAAGGTTTGTTTAAATGTGAGTGAGCACTAGGGTCTGGACAGGGCTGCTTGGAGAAGCTCTCGGAGGAAGCAGTGTCTGAGGTAAACACTCTCACCCCACCGGCCCGTCCTGCAGGTGGTCATACTGCAGATGCACAGGAGAACTCAGAGACTTTGTGAAGGGCCGTTTCACCGTTCAACACGCCTTCAAGGAGGTGGTGTCAATGAGCGTTTAGGGACTCTTTTTGAAGACTATTCAGCTGTCTATAAATTCACTCATGAAACTGCCACAGAACGAAAGAGCAAAACACTGTGACAGAGACACTAAACAGCGTGTGTGCGTGTGTGTGCGTGCGTGTGCGTGTGCGTGTGCATGTGTGCATGCGTGCATGTGTGTGTGCGCATGTGTGCGTGCGTGCATGTGTGTGTGCGCACAAGCATGTGTGTGTGTGCGTGTGTGCACACACGTGTGCGTGTGTCCGTGTGTGTATGCATGTGTGTGCACGAGCGTGTGTATGTGTGCGTGTATGCGTGCGTGCATGTGTGTGCATGTGCGTGCATGTATGTGTGCACGCATGTGTGCGGGCATGTGTGCATGTGTGTGTGTGTACCACACAGAATTTGTGTGAGCAAAATCAAAGACGTTTTGACCCTCCAAAAACACAGGCCGCGTAAACGTGACTTTAGAAAGCTACCGAAGAGCTACCCTTCTTCAGTCTGCAGCCTGTGGTTTTCAGTAAGAAAATCAGAAACGCAGCGGGGTTGGGGACCACCGTGAGCCTTTGCTGAGGAAGTGAGGTGGCAGTCTCTGAGCAGACAGGAGGCCATGGACAGCGGCTGTGCCTCACCACTGACCCCCAGGACCCTCGGAGCCTGGCGTTAGGCCCCCCTCTCCTGTCGGTGAGCAGCTTGACTGTGGGGCTCTGATGCAGGCGACGCCCGGATCCCACACTCCGCCGTGTTTTGTTTTCCCTCCGTTGAATGTGACTCTGGAGAAAGGAGCAGGAAAGAGGAAGCACTTGTAGAAAGTGCTGTCTGCTCAGCATTAACAGGATCGGTTCCTGCACACGCTGGGCTGTGTGTGAACACTCTGGCTCCGCTCTGAGCGCTAACCGGTTCGTGCGTGCTGACGGGACAGATGCCCACCCAGAGTTCCCTAGTGTTGGGCGGCGTCACAGCAAGCCCGGGAAACTGGTCAAAGTGACTCCACGCTCAGCCCCGAATATGATGTCTCTAACCTTCAAGGTTCAGCCGACTCTGAAGAGGCGACGGACAGAACGTAAGAGCTGCAGACAGGGTGGGGGGTATATTGTGAGCCGCTGCCTGCCTTCTAGACCCGATCTGGCTGCTGCACTTGGAACTCACAGTGCCCCAGCGGCAGTGGTGATTAAAGATCTGTACAGGACTGGGCCCATGAGCACTCCGTCATGCACGGGGGAGGGTTCATAAGGTCCCCAGCCGTCTCTAAGGAGCTACAGGCGCTTAATGGTGGTTGGGAGAGGGGGAGGTATTCTTCAGTGGCTGTCTGCTGGTAAGCTGCCCTTAGTCAAGCAAATACTCCCTCCTTGAAGGCAAGCCAAGCCAAGCAACCCTAATTAAAAGCGGTGGTTCAGTGGGTCACACACATACACCCAAAGGCATGAAAGTAGGAGAAAGACTTGCTACGATGATGTTCAGGGGGTAGGAGAAGGGGGTAAGAGATGGAGACAGGGTAAAATTGCATTCGTATGTGTATGAACTTCACTGGCTATAGCCAAGAGGCTGAGAAGTGATTTTTCTAGAGTTTATAAACAAGGTAGGAACCTTACACAGAAATGTAGTAAATGTGTGGGTTATGGAGGTGTGTGCAAAGCATTATGGGAAGAGTAAGTGTCCTGCCTCAGGTATAGGATGGGCTCAGAGGGTCATCTGGGAGGAAAGGACATAACCTCAGGCAGCTGGAGTTCAGTAAGGAGGAATTGGGCCAACAGGCTTAAGTTTATAGTGCAGCGTGGTCACCATGGTTAGAGGCCTGTGTCTGTGGGAAGACCCACAGGCTGAGGTGACCGAGTAGCCGTACGCAGCACAGGAGAGCCATGGGCCAGCCACTCAGAGTAGCTGGCGTGTCACGGCAAGTGGGCAGTGCAGCCCTTTGCTGCATTTTCCCTGGGCTGTAACTAGAATTGCTCACTGACATTTCCCAATGCCACACAGTGTCATGACAGGCCCAGACCTGGTGAGCAGCGGTGGCACACACCTTTAATCCCAGCTCTAAGGAGCTAGAAGCTGGCGGATCTCTGAGATCAAAGCCAGCATGGGCTACAGAGCGAATTCCAGGACAGCCAGGGCCACACAGAGAAAACTCATCTCGAAAAGCCAAACCAAACCAAACCAATGACAACAAAAAATTCAAAGATTAAAAAGTCCAGACCTTAAATATCTTTTAAAGCTTTTATTTAAAGCATTGGCTTAAAGCTCTGAATTATTCACTTGGACTCAGGTAAGCAGCCTACCAGTCAGACTTTCTTCATCCACGGTCATGGTAAGGGCGGTATCGTGTTGAATCTGCCACGGTGGCGGACAGTTAGGTGCTTATCCATAACGTAAGCCTATTGGACCTCTATTTACACACCCTTCATTAATTGTCTTTCTTGGGGCAGGGTCTCACACAGTGTCCCAGGCTGGCCTGGAAATCACTGTCTATTAATGGCTAAGTAGCCCAAACTGGCAATTCTTCCAATGGGCGCGGTCCCTGGAATGCATGCTGTTTTCCTGTATTTCTTGTTTGTATTTAGGGTGTGGCCTGGGAGTTCTGAGCCCACCTGGAGCTCTTCCTACAGCTTGGAGTCCCTCTGCCTCTATGGCTTCTCCTATGCGTCTCCATAAATTTTTGTAGCACTTTTAGAATTGCTGCTGAAAATCGATTCTTCTCACTTGCCATTAGCACTCTCAGATTCCATGCTCTGGCAGATGGCTGCAAAGAGGCTTTTCCCAGCCTGTAAAGCCCTTGGAAAATACAACCCCTACCAGAATTTACCACAAGAAGGCTGTAGACACAACCCTGGCGCTTCGGGGGACCATGTAGGAGTACTCTTTACTAGCAAATCCCTTTACACATTTAAAATCGAATTTGATCTATCGGAATTAGATTTTCACACGGTGTTCTAGGGGATACATCTCTAATATAGAGAAAGCAAAATGTGCTGCTTGTTTTATTAACCACTGGCAATAAAACAGAGTAGAAAAAGTAATATGAAGTCTTAAAAGCTGCTTTTTATGGCATGCAGTATATATTTCAGTTTGAATACAGACTTTATAATCAAAATACCTTCTACTATGGCCAGAGAGATGGCTCGGTGGGTGAGGTGCTAGCTGCCAAGCCTGACAGCCTGAGTTTGGTCTCCGGTACCTACATGGTAAAGGAGAGAACTAACCCCTGACTGTCCTCTGATGCCCACTCAAGAGCCACGGTAAGTGTTTATGCATATGTGTGAGCACGTGCATGTACACACACACACACACACACAAATAAAATATAAAGCTCCCTTCTAAACCCCAGCACTGTTCCTTGCTAAGTGTAATACGCTGACGACAGCAATTAACTTCTCTGAATCTCAGTGGCCACAAAAAATAAAGGGAGGTGAGAGGTACCACGTAGCCTGTCTCCTAGGGCTACTGTGAGAACCAGTGGGGAAAGCAGAAAGTGTGCTTCTCGGTAGCCAAAACGACGAACAGCAGAGGAGCAGATACGTGAATAACACTACGCGGTTGATATGAACATTAGAGTTTTGTTCAGCCATGAAGAGTGAAATCATGTCATTTGTGGGAAACTGGATGAAACTGGACATCATAATGTCTATCAAAATAAGCCAGTCTCAGAAAAACAATCACGTTTTCTTATATATACATATATATATGTATATATATATATATATATATATAGCGTGTGTGTGTGTGTGACCTATTTATAGCATAAAAGTAAAATGAATGCTATTTACAATTTTTTTATTTTAAAAATTGTATGTATATGTGTTTGTCTGAGTGTAGGTTTGTCCTCACGAGTACATGGGGCATGTGGATGCCAGAAGACGCATTGGAAGCCCTGGTGATGGAGCTCCAAGGGTTTGTGAACCAGCTTATGTTGATGCTGGGAGCTGAGCTTCAGCCCTCTACAAGAGGGGAACTCTCAGTCTTAACTGCTGAGCCACCTCTCCAGCCCCACCCAAAGGGGACTGTGTAGGGAGTGGAAGGGAACTGGTCGGAGAGAGAATAGGGAATATGTTAAAGAGAGTGCAGTGGTGTGTGTGTGTGTGTGTGTGTGTGTGCGCGCGTGCGTGCGCACGCACACACACACACACACACACGAATATGAGCAAAGTATACAATATGTTCTGAAAAAATGTTATACTGAAACTCATTGTTTTGATAACTAATTTATGCTAGTGGATAAAAAGCAGTTATTGCAATATCTGGCATGTAGAAAACACCCTGTGACCGAGTTATCACTATAACATGATTTCTCTGGTTCCCAGCAAACAAAGAATGAAGAAGAGCAGGCATGGTGGCCGTGTCAGCACTCACAAGGTAGAGAGAGGCAGGACCCTGAGCTTGAGACCACCCTTCGCTACATAGTGAGCTCAAAGGGAGTACGGGCTACGTGAAACCTAGTCTCAGAAATAAAAGAAAGAAGGAAACAAAGGAAGGAAGGGTGGGAGGTAGGTAAAGGGAAGGAAGGAAGGAAGGAAGGAAGGAAGGAAGGAAGGAAGGAAGGAAGGAAGGAAGGAAAAACAAAGAAAGAATTAAGAAAGAAGGAAAATGAAGGTCTGGGATCAGCCCCACGGGATTGATGTCTGTAGGAGACATGGGTCATACGTTCCTTTGGCAGCTCTGGGGATGAACCCAGTGTCTCGGGCGTTCTAGACAAGGGCTTTTCCACTGAGCCACACAGCTCACTCCGACAGTCCCATCTTTTTGATCACATGCTAAGGGATACTTTGATGCTTTTGGTCCACTTATTTGGGTAGAGTAAACCTCAGTCCTGGGCTTGAGGAGCTGGCACTGGACACATACCAGTGTCAACAGACAGCCATGTGCTCCTGGAGGTGTATGTCTCGGGTCAGACCAACAGGACCCCAGCCTAGACTGTGGGGGCGTGGTCACGATCCGAGCCTTTGTCTCTGCCTGTCTCACTCACCACTTCCTCACTTTCCTCTTCCGGGAAAACAAGCCTAGAGCTGCCATCTTTGTCAGCCACAGGGAACAGCTCTGAGTTCCTGTCGCTTTCATTTGAGCGGCTCTCTCCTCCTTGCCGGGATCTCCCCAGGACTCTATCAAGTCTGAGATCTCTTGATTCACAACAGCTCTTACAACCCTCAACAGGATTACGGATGGGAGGATGGCTAAATGTTCCACACCTCGGAGGACACCGGCCATATTTCAGGTACTGGGTAGAATCCTGCCCAGCGATTCTAATGAATCCACAACTCCATGGCTGGAATTAAACAGGAGTAGCAAAGTTGCAAAGAAATCAGGAGGCATGCTTGCACTGGAGACTTGGTTCCCCTGGCACGGGAAGGATTGCTGGCATGACCCGTTCATCTTTCTGGGGGTTGGTGTGCTTAGGTGTCAAGCAAGTGAAACCAATCTCTAAGATCCCTTTTCAGTTCTAACATTCCAGAAGCTTCTATTACTCCTGGGCTCATCTCCATTATGTATGGGGTGGGATAATGAGTTACAATTCTCATATTTGTCCGCTTCCTTCTGATTCAGTTTTCAAAGTACTTTATTAGACTCTCAATTCCTGGATTCCAAATACTTCTTCCCCCTCTAGTTTCCTTCTGAGAAATACATATTTATTTTTGTGTGGTTGGACATAATGATCCCATTTTCTCCCCATTTCTGTATTTTTAAATCTAATTAAGGTGATAAGTTCCTTGAGAGTTGAAGTTGGAGTTTTCCTGTGGGTGTAAACATTATTTTAATTGCCAACCAAGCTGCCGGTTTTGACAGGGAAGCCGGATATGCTTTTTAAGTAGTATAAGCAGGAAATGGGTCTCCAGCCCACACAAAATAAACACAAAACTGCCGAATTCCCCCAAGTTCACATCTGACTTACTCGCGTACAACAGAGTTGGAGTCCTCCCACAGAAATGCATGACCCCCACGTCGACGGGTTCAAAAGTGAAGCATCGGGTGACCTGCCAAGTTTCACCCAGGTAATCATGTGGCATGGGTGTCAGACCAAAAAACGGAACATCAGGTGACCCTCCTGGTGTCACTTATGTAAATAACTTGGTCATTTCAGGTCAGCAGGCTTTTCCCAGCAGGGGTGAAAGGTCTGAGATAACTGAGCATCAGCTTCACAGACCCAGGCTTCTTGCTGTCTTAACAACTCTCTCACACAGGAGTTCGGATGATCAAGCGGCTGCAGGAGGAGTGGCCATATGATCTGGCTTTGGCAGACAGAATCACCCAGAGGGAGCGATCCACACACAAGCCTTCTGACTGGCTGCCTACCCTGTGTTTGATTCTGGGGAGTCTATGTATGAACAGGACTTTCGCTCCGAAGGCCATTATGGGTACCTCTTGGTAAACATAATTAAATAACATGGAGGCAGAAGTCACGGGCTGGCTGGTGCTGCAGTTCGGGGCCGCTTTCAGGGGCTTTCCTCCTGTCATCTGCTTCTCCATTAGAAGGCTCATCCTGTCCTACAGACGACTTCTCACTGTGCTCATGTGCTTTCTTGTTCCCATGCCTTGGAAAGGAGAGCACATCTGTCCCAGCATTCTAAGCATGAGTTCGAATTGCCTGTCTTAGGACCGGCCTGAGTACACGGAGTGGACTGAGCACTGTGGCTGGAATGGACAGCCGGCTAGCGTAAAATGACTGTATTAATCCCAATCCCGAAGAGAAGAAACCCAAACGAGGAAAGGGGAAGGACAGGAACAGGACTAAGTAGGGCGTAGTCCCTGAGCACTGGTCCTGAAGAAGCCAGGTACCCTTGGAGCAGTGCTACTGGCCCCTGGGGCTCTCTTTCCTTAGTCCAGGCTTCTCCTCAAGGCTACATTTCCCAGATCTAATTTCCAACAGTCTTCAGTTCACAGCATAGCTCTTCTAATGCACAGTAACATCATGGATGGGTACCTAGCTTCTTGTCCCATACCCTTGGGGGACAAAGGCACTCCCAGGATCCCTGGGAAGCACCTTGCCTAGTGACCTATCTCCAGTGAGCCTTCAACATGCCCTGATGTGAAGTGATGGATGGAAAAGTAGCCATGCTATCCATGTCTCACCTGGGACATATCCCTGAGATACCTTAGGCTTGCTTCCTGGGTCATCCACCTGGGACACATCTCTACGGTTTTTTAGGCCTACTACCCAAGTCATTCCCCTGGGATTACATCCCTACGATGTTTTAGGCCTGCTGGCTGGGCCATTCCATTCTCTATTCATGTTCTCCTCTGTGTAAAAGCATCAAGGAGAAATATAAATAGTGAAAAATCTGTATCTATAACATCTGTCTAATTAACGCATGTACCATCAATTCCCTATTATCAGATGCTTACAGCCCAATCAGCAATATTTAATTTACTTAAATATTCTTTTTGTTCTTGTCGGGGAAGGAATGACTTAGAAGAGAAAGGCTAATAAAACTTGAGGAAAACGCCAGTGTCCCAAATGCCCAAATGTTCCTTCTAAAACAAGTTATACCATGTCTCCCATCTCCAGACAGCCAATCCGTTCTTAGGCCAGTATTCCGACTGTTCGTCTCATTCATCTCCGCGCTGAAAGGGGCCCTTGTTCCCACCACCAGGAGGAGGGTGCAGAGAGAGTGCACGGCTGCCCTGATGGTCCGCTCTGCAGCCCCACCGCGTCAGGGACCCTTCTGGAATCTGCAGCCGCAACAACCCGCGACCTGGCTTTCATCAGCCACCGCTCGAGCTCGATCAGAAAATCTATTTCCTTTTCTCCGTTTGTACCTGGCCGTGGCGGCACGCCGTCGGCACCTCACCTGAACGTCATGCGTCAACACCCTTCGCGATGTGATCTTAGACGCTGAGCGCACACACTTATAGACAAGGTGAACGGGGCGGGGGGGGGGGGGGCGAGGGCGCGTCTGAGGCCGCACTTACACTCTTTGGACATCCCCACTTCAAAGCACTTCTGCAGGCGGCAGTACTGGCAGCGGTTCCTGGTGACCTTGTTAATGACACAGTTCTTGTCTCGGTGGCAGGTGTAAATCATGTTCTTCTGAATGCTTCTGCGGAAAAATCCCTGCAGGCGAGAAGATGAGCAGGTGAGCAGCTCAGCTCCACGGGAGACCTGAGACCCCAGACTCACCCCGGATGCGCACTGGGTCCTGCCTACTGGTAAAGGGACAGCTGCGAAACCTGACCTTCCAACCCCACGCCCCAGGCCTAGAGAAAGGGCTCAGCAGCAAAGAACATTTTTCTTTCTCTTGCAGAGGACACAGGCTCTGCTCCCAGCACCCACAGCATGCATCCCACAACTGCCTGTGGCCCCAGAGGGAGTCTGACACCATCTTCTCATCTCTTCCTCTGTAAGCCCCAAAGATGCTTTTAGACAAAACTAGAGATGACTGTTAGCATCTTACTAAAACGAATACCAAGTTGATTTGCTTGGAAAACATCAGACGGAACCAGAACCCATGCAGGTTTAGCTCAACCTGCTCTTCTGCAGGCCAGAACAGCTTCGGGGAAACCCACAACTACGAAAGCAGCAGCTGCACGTGACCTGACGCTTGCCGAAGGCGTTGTGCGCCTCACGCAGGAGTTGGGAACTCCTGAGGTGTCTCCACCAGGATCGTTTTTTACGTTTAGCTCCTTTTCACAACCTTTAAAATAATGGTGTAATCTACGAAGTGGAACGTGAAGTAGCCCTAATTGAAAACAAGGCAGAAAAGTGGGGATCCCCTGGTTAGCATGACCCTGACTGGCATGGCGTGCACCGTTTTCCTTGGAAAGGTTATAGAAAGCCAATAATTTAAAAAAGTCTGGCTTAGGCACAGAGAATTTCTGCCCAAGGAAAAATAATCTTTAGGAATACTGTCTTATTGCCTTGTGGGGACATCAGTGGACTCGGCATATAATTTGGCAATCATTTCTGGTTTTGGTTTCATCATGTATACCTATGTGTCTGTCTTTTATCATCTACTGATCTATCTACTATCATATATCTATGTCTATCCCTCTACCTATCATCTACCTATCTACCTACTTACCATCTATTTCCATTCCCCTCCTGTTATCCTTCGAGCCAGCTTTGCCATCCACTCTTCCCGTTAATAAGTTTAAATAAAATTTGTGTTTGATTTTATTTAATGTGTCTGCTGTGTTGTTATTTTTTTAGCTTCCTGAGGATACTTAGATAAAAACAGCAGTATACTCTGAATTATGCAAACTACTCATGAAATGAACAGACTTTAGGCTCAAAAGCAGGGCCCTCACTTCCTCTCTGTGCCCCTAGTTACAGCTCTGCCGACATGGCTAACGGAGTACTGCTTGTTCAAATCGACACGAGGAACTAGCAGGTGACAAAACGCTTTTCTGCTCTCTTTCTTTGCTCTCTTCTAATTGCCTGATAGAGAACTGCTGCTCTGAGTATTAAAAGTGTGGAAGTCTACCCTACCAGTTGCAGTGGGATTTATACACACTCTACAGACCATTCTTCTGCATGCAGGGAATATGTTGAGCAGAGAACAAGTCTCCCCATTCGAGCACAACTTGCCTGCAGTCGACTGCCAAGGCAGGAGCCTGACTAACAACCTCCAGAGCTCAACTCAGAAGCTGAGAGAGCTGACGGAACGTGTGTGGTTTAGGATTTTCACATGGGTGCCCTAGGAGTCTAGAGCCTAAATAAGTGTATTGCTACTGGCATGGTTTAACTGTAAGTGCCTGGGGATCTGGGTTGAGACTGCAATGCTGTCAGTAGCCCAGACACACACATTTTCCATGAAACCATGATTCATTTTTTCTACCCCTGGTGCTACAAGAATGCTCAGTATCTAAAGCGACAGGTTGCAACTGTCCTGGAACCTGAGAAGTGTGTGCTTTTCTGTCAGAACACCTTTCTCAGAACATGGTGCAGCCCCATTGGTTCCCATATGTACAAACTGAACATTAAAATAAAAATCTTTCATTGCTCCTTGGCCAAGAAGAACATGGTGGAAAGAGAGAGATAGTCTTTGAATGTGAGAGGGGGGAAAAAAGATGTGGGAGACACAGGCGCCCTTTTAATGTATTAAAAACCACACATTCAGTTCAGCAAATTTGTAGTCACTGAGGAACACAGAAAAACACCACCAGGATATTCAAGGGAAATAAAAGAGAATTAAAGAACTTTATACGTCACTAATTACCCTTTAGTGTGGCCCAGGAAAAATGGCAGAAACTAGATAGGACTTCTTGGTTTTCCAGATCAGACTTTGGCTGGGTATCAGCAGGTCTCAGTTTCAGGAAATCATTCCCAGCCTGGCAGAACCCTCGCTGACTATGATTAGCCTGGGGGGTATCTTGATCTGTGCGTTGGGTAAACAGAGACTGCCTGTGATTCTTGCGGAGTTCTGTGTCACCCGCACTCTGTCCCCCTTCACCGCCATCCCCATCCTGACTTGTGGCGTAAACCTCTCTCGTGCCGGAGACCTCAGCTTCCGCGGCTGCACGCGGATGAGGAGGGGGCAGAGGCCACCCCACCGAGACTTTAATAGTTTCATATCTTGCGAAGTACTGGTTGGCTTCCCACTCACATTAACATTATTTAAGACGATTTAAAAAAAAAAATCTCTGGCTTGCTTGGAAAGTCAGCACCATAAACACAGAAGACCCAGTGAGCCAATATCCGGATGGGACCCCACACCCTGTGGGTAGTGAGGAACCCTGGGCCACCCCATTCCTTGCTGTGTTGGGATCTACGTGAATATCAGGTGCACATCAGCATTTAGTCTTTTTTTTCTTTTTTAGAAATTCTGAAGACACACAAGCTTCTTATCATGTGATTCAACATATGTCTGACTCAAAATAAAAGGCCTCAGATGGCTGGACTTAGATGTAAAGAAAAATGGGTTTCGGAAGTCCACATAACAGTTCTTGAGGCAAGTAGACGGTAGACATCTAGGGAGTAAAGGCCAAAGGGCTGAATATTCGAAGGAGGAGCACCTGGTTGAATCTGGACAAAGTGAGTACAGGGTGAGACCCAGCAGAGAGGGTGCCCTGGCCTGGAGGTCGAGCCCCTGCCGGTGGCCTCCTCACTGTCCATGTGACCTGCGCAAGCCAGAGTCTTATACCGCTGGCTCTCAGCTCCTTAATTAGGAACGGAAGGACACACTGACGCAGTCTGCTCCAGCTGCACGGTCCTGGGTTACAAATGCATCACTGCATCAGAGAGTGAAGACCAGGGATGGTCAGGGAAGAGGAAGGTCAGAAGGCTAAGACACCTTTCAGCTAACTGAGCAAGAATAGTAGTTTTCTCTGCTAGCTAGGAGCTTAAAAAAGACACCAAGAGGTCCAATGGCACTTACAGTCTTCTCAGAGTCACGGCAAGACCTGTAGGGAAAGCCTTTCAGGGAGTATCCATGGCTGCCTTGAAAATGGGACCCTTTCATAGTACCCCAGGGCTGTGGCTGAGGCCTCAGGACCCAGGTTTTTGACCAAGAGT